>CAUYRT010075911.1:0-80581 GCA_963574885.1 Lepilemur ruficaudatus
TTTACAAAGCACTGGGGGTGTAATGGCGATTTGATGAAAACAGGGACGAAAACCACCCAAATATAATGTGACTATGTGTACTAATGCCAATGGCAGCTGCGATTCGTGGGCCTGGTTTGTCACGTGTCCGGCCTGGTGTTATGCACCCCACAGACATCGCCCTGCTAATATTCCCAACAACCCTGCAGAAAAACCAGAAAGACATATACACACACACACACACACATATATATATATACATATGTATGTGTGTGTGTGTGTATACATAAATATTTTTGTTGCTGTAGAGGATACTGGGGGAAACTGAGGCACAGAGAGGCAGAACAGCTTGTCCAAAGTCACGCAGTGAATACACTGGCTGTAAATACATTTGCCGAGTATTTTACTTGCTGGCTGGCCACCTTGGGTTTTTATTTGAACATCTCTGCGGCTTTCGGAGACGGGCTGCTGCCCTGATCGTATTTGATTTCTGCAGTAGCCCTGCGGACGGGCAGTGGTTTCCCGAGGTTACAAGGCAAGTCAGCGGCAGCACTATCTGTAAACACAAAAACAAACACCAGACAATGAGCCTCAACCTCGCCCGGTTTGCTCATTCACCCCCTTACTTAACAGGTGCCCTAAGCCGCCAATTTGTTTGTCTTCTAATGTCTCTGAAATCAAAAGTCATCTTGTAATGAATGACTGGCATGCTGTATTTTAATCAGTAAGTTGTATTTTTTTCTTAGCAAGACATAAAATAGCAGTGCCTGTTCTGATCGCTGGCGCATGTGACGGTCTGTACGGAGCGCCGGCTACACGCCAGTGCGGGACGTCACTCTGTCAGTGTTCCCGCCGCTCTCCTCAGCCAGGGAGGCGGCCCCAGGCAAGCCGGGGTTCTGGAACAGTCCTGGGGAGACGGATTTTAGGGGCCGGTGTTTGGTTGCCTTCACCGTGTTAAGTTCCCGGCTTTGCACCAGTCTCCGGGGTTGCAGACAGATCCCACTTTGGGGGTGGGGGTTGGGGGTGACAGTGACCATCGCCGGCCCCTCAATAAGGGACCTGAGAGCTGAGCCTCTGTCCAGGTGCCAGGCCCTCCGTCTCCACTCAGACACCTTCCCCTGCCCCCCCGGGCAGTCCTTGCATCCTCACCCTGCTGCTGTGAGCTTTTGGGACCCTTGGGGCGGAATGATTTGACCAGCTAAGCCACCTCCGCGGACTCTCGAGGGACAGAGGAGGGACAAGAGCAGGGGGTGCAAGTGGCTGTCATCAAAGCACAGTGATGCTTGATGTGTCTGACTAGTTTGCTTTGGGCCGGCCCCGGGTTGGGCCCTGGGGGCTGATTGCCCCAGCAGGGCTGCACCATGCTGGGAAAATAGCTGTGCCTCCCTGCCAGGGCCTGAGGGACCAGCGTGGGAAGTTGAGTCACAGTGTCAAGCTGTCCAGACAGCCAGAACAAATATGAGTCATTTACCCCTGCATGGCATTTATCCCTTAGACAGAGGGAAGGGCAGGCATCTCGGGAAAGAAGGCAGCCCAGGAAGGCACATAGTAGGTGCACCGTTCATGGAAGCATCCCCTGGGAGCAGGCAGAAACATGCAGTAGAACCAGGTGGAGCTGGAAGGGAACTTAGAGGCTAAGCCACCGTGTTCTGACTCCGATAGATGATGACACGCAGCGGCCAGAGGGGAGAGAACCACCAAGGCCGCCCAGCAAGTTCCATCACCAGCAAAGTGGGTACATGCAGCAGCTCCTTTCTCTTGTGTTCTCTAGTGTTTTCAGAATCATGCCCTCAGGACACACAGACACACGCACACAGACACAGACACACACGTGCAGACAGACACAGACACATGCAGATACACAGACACACACGCATACGCAGACAGACACGTACAAAGCAATTTTCCTGTCATAGAAGCACTTTAAGTAAGGCTTTGCCAAGGAAGAAATTCTGAAGATGTTTTATACGTACATTCACAAGGTTGTAGGCAGAGGAGTGGATCCAGGTTGTGTTAAATGGTGCTTAGGGAAAATAAAATCTGTCATTGACTATAATTGGTAAACTCTGGGTTACATAAAGTTAAATCTTTCTTTATTGCAGGGCTTATCAGAGCATTTAAAACGATATTGTTCATTCCCAAGCAGTGAAGGGGGAGGAAGGGATACGGATGAAAGGAGGCTCAGAGTTAAGGGATCTGAGAGCCTAGAATATTATTTTCACCCCATTATCAACTTTCTTAGAATTGCTGAAAAAATGTTGATTTGTAATGCTAGGATAGCAAAGAATAAATATAAGCATATAAAAATATAGCATCTGTCCATCCTTCCATCCTCCCATCTTCCCATCCATCCATCCATCCATCCAGCCTTCCATCCATCCAACCATCCCATCTATCCATCCATCCTTCCATCCATCCATCCAATCAATCCCCTATTCATTCATCCATCTATCAATATAATCACCCATTAATTAATCAATCCACCCACTCATCCATCCATTCATCCAATCAATTCACCATTTGCCTATCCAACCATACTTCCATCTGTCCATCTATCCATCTGCTCATCCCAAATCCCATGCATCCATCTACCTATCTACCTAACTTTTCATCCATCCATCCATCCATCCATCCACCCGTCCTGCAAATATTCACAGATCACCTACCGTATGCCAGATACTGCACTAGTACTAGCATTCTGCCATGGGAAGGGAGACATAGGTGTAAAATGGGCACACTTCTTGTTTAAGAAGGTACTTATAACATGTGAGGGAGAGGAGAGAAGCAGATGTGTTGGAAAGGTATCTGCAACTAGCTCCTCGTAGCTAAGGGTGGGGTGCTGGGGTGGAGGCGGGAAGGTCCTGGTAGAGGTTTTCTAACCTGCCCCAGGGAGAGCAGAGTTATTCCTCAGGCCTGTTGCTTATGCCGAGGAACCTCAGTCTCCTTAACTATAAAATGGGTCTACTAAACACAATTGTAGACTTAGCCAGTAGGCGCAGGCCCTACCCTGGCACTTTTTGTAGTCACTATTTTGCATGTATTTGCATGTGGTTTGCATGAGCTGCACTGGACGGTCAGTGTCTGTTTCCACACTGGATTGTGGACCACTTGAGGGCAGAAAAAACTCCTGAGTGTTTTTTCTGCTCAATGCACCCTTTTGTGTTTAGCAGGGAGCAGGGCTGAAGCGTCTGCTAAGTGCCTGACAAAAGACCTGCCACACGGAGGAATGAGTGGATGGTGCCCTTGGGGGCTTTGTGCCAAGGTGCAGCGAGCTAATGAACGGGCCTTACGAAGTAGCAGGTGTGTGCTAAGGTACGAGGGTTTGCGTCTCCCTGCCTGACACTGTGCTGACACCCAGCCCAGGACAGACACAGGTCTGGGGCAAAGGCCGAGTTCTCCTTGGCGACTGCTGGGGCTACTCAGTGAGGCCTTTTTCCCTCTGCTGCTGAGTCTGGGAGCCCATTCTGAGCTCCGGAAGCTTCTGCCTGTGCATCAGCCCCACCAGCCTGACGATGACGAGGTTTCTTTGGATGAGTCAGGGGAACTTTCCAGAATGAGCTAACTCAACAACGGCCACATGCACACTGCACAGCTGGGGAAATTATGAGGCTGCTCCTCCTGACGCTAAGTCAGTTACCTTCTCTTTAACTGGGAGAAGTCAGGACCAAACTGGAGCTGTGATGTCACCCAGCTCCACGGTGCTCTCCATTTATGAGCAGTCCCGGCCACCCGCGGTGTCTGTTGACCCAGCTCAGGTCCCCGTCCCTGGACCTTCGGGAGGGGTCTGAGAACCTGCTGGGGCAGACTCGCCTGCTGTGAAGTTTGGAGCTGTGCCCGGAGCATCTCAGGGACTGCGGGCCACCCTGTCTTGGGGACACTCGGCTGGTTCATCTGAGTTGTGACGAGTTGGTTAAATGTGGGGACTCCAGAGCCAGCCCACCCGGGTTCACAGCCCAGATCTGCCACTTCCTAGCTACGTAAGCTGAGCTATCACTTTCTCCCTCAAGCCTCTATTTCCTCATCTGTAGAATGGGAGCAATAACTGTACCTACTTCATAGAATGAGTAGAGTTAAATTGGGTAGAGTTAAATTGCTTAGCCTATAATAGGACCTTACTACGTACTAGCTCCTCCTTCTCTTATAGCATCTGTGACTTTTTGAGCAGGTTCTTTACGATATTCCTGCCTCGGTTTACCTTTTTACAAAATGCAGATAATAACAGTGTCTACCTCATAGTGTGCTTTCAGTATTGAGTTAAAATGTGTAAAGCCCTTGAAAGCACACACAGAATATAGTGAGTGATTACTATTAATGCATGCTATTTGGAATGATAACAGTAAAATATTTTTGTTTTTTCTGCTCATCCCTGGCTGTGTCTGGACTGAGTCTAGAGCTAGGCCTGCTGTGTCATGGGTGAACCATCAGTGTCTGTGGGCTGGCTTTATGAGAAACTCTCAAAATCTTCACGAGCGAAGCCCCTGTCTGTCCCCCGCCACGCCTGGCCGTGGGTGATGCTTTGTCTTTAACGTTCTGAGACTCGACGGCATCTAGATGAAGTCACGCCAGCACAGGCTGCTGAACACGCGTCGGCAGATCCTGTTTCTACGTTTTGCAAGACGGACAGAGTTTGGTACAAGACGAGGACAGAGAGTGTGTGTGTGATCGAGGGGGACACAGGGAAAGGGAGGTGACTTAGGAACGCAGAAGGGAATCAGGGGAGACTCCATCCCTCCTCCTCCCTCCCTTCCCTTCTCCACTCAATATTACTAAGCGCTGTCTGTTCCCAGCCTGGAACGAGGCTACCGCGGCAGACACGACGCGTGTCCTGGACTTCGGACGTCCAGCGGAGGCGAAGAGAACCCGCAAGCAGGCTGCGGAGCAGAGACGACGGAATTGAGACCAGGCCCCTGTCACCTGCGCAAGGCAGGTCTTGCTCCCTCGAGGGCCTCTCGCCCACATGCCAGCCTGGGGGACAGAGTCTACGGGCCTCTCGCTTGTTAGCAAAGTGGCCGCCATCATGTCCCCACTCTGAGCCTGCGCAGGAAGGACGGGTTTAACAGACGCCGTCGCAAAGTAAGGTGTGGTTGAAAAGTGACCATGTAGACAGTTGTCCCTGGTTAGTGTCAGCTCAACCCCGCGTTGGGTATGGTGCTCTCACTAGCACAGGGATGAGAGGTGCAGCCCATGACACCTTGTTAAGAGAAAAAGGGAAGCGTCCCCCAAATACACCAGGACGATTCTACGTATTGACAGCCCAAAAGCAGACAGGAGGGGGGAGGGAGGATGGAGAGAAGCTGGTGGATGGGTACAAACACACAGTTGGATGGGAGGAATGAAACCTAGGGCTTGATGGATCAGTAGGGCGACCACACTTTATAATAATCAATTGCACATTTCAAAATAGCTAGAAGAGAATCATTCGCGTGTTTCTTGCATGAAGACAAATACTTGAGGTGATGGACATCCCCATGACACTGATTGGGTCCTTATAAATTATATGGTTATGTTAAATTATCACATGGACCCTGAAAACGTGTATATCTTTTACGCATATATTAAAAAATTTAAAAAAATAGATGAACGCAAACAATATATGGGTGAGGCTTGCACACATGTGTAATAAAATTATAAAGTAAAGCAAGGGCTGATAAGCACGATTCAGGATGGGGTTGCTCTGCCGGAGGGAAGGGAAGGATGAGACCCGGGAGGGCGGCTGAGAGAGCCCAAGGCCACCGGGCTGGTCTTTTTCTTAACCAGGATGGTGGATGTCAGGGGCTTTCAATTGCCAGTTTTTGCACCTTACGCACACTTTATGAATATTTGCCTATCTCTACCCTATATTTAATGGCATTTCTTAAAAGTGTATACTGTGTGGAAGAAACAACAAACACCACCAAGTTTCAGCACAGGAATATTGTGTGATTTTATTTCTCTTTCACCGTTTTTCTCATCCACCAGACGTGTGAAATGATAGTACTCATTTCCAACACGATCTCGGGCAAATCACATTCCCTCTCTGGACCTCAGTTTCCTTGTCTGTAAAATGGGCATAAAGAAGTGATAGAAAGCGGCCGGGCACGGTGGCTCACGCCTGTAATCCTAGCACTCTGGGAGGCCGAGGCAGGTGGATCGCTCAAGGTCGGGAGTTTGAAACCAGCCTGAGCAAGAGCAAGACCCCGTCTCTACTAAAAATAGAAAGAAATTGATTGGCCAACTAAAAGTATATAGAAAAAATTAGCCAGGCATGGTGGTGCATGCCTGGGGTCCCAGCTGCTCGGGAGGCTGAGGCAGGAGGATCGCTTGAGCCCAGGAGTCTGAGGTTGCTGTGAGTTAGGCTGATGCCACGGCACTCTACAGCCCGGGCAACAGAGTGAGACTCTGTCTGAAAAAAAAAAAAATGACAGAAAGCCTGTGAAGTGCTTCACGTTATGCTAGGCGAACAGTAAGTGCTCAATAAAGAAGTTTCCCCAGAGGGTTGACACTTGGGGGACTTTCAGCCAATGATTCTTCACCCCCAAACCATTTTTGCCATCGGTCACTGACCTAGCACTCTTTGAACTGACCTCTGGGTACCGAGCCGGCTGGACTAACGGGTGCTCCCCGTCCCTTTCGTCCCAGCACGACTGCCGGCGGCCCAGAAAGCACTCTTGGCCGGACCCTTCCCTGAGCCGGGCAAATCCCCTCCACTGTGAAGGTGCCAATGTGCCGGACGTCAGTTGTGTGTGTTCCCAAACCTGCTGACTCCAGTTGTGCTTGTCGGCATAATCAGATCATTTAATTAAACTTTAGGGAAGCAATGACTTACGGGTATGCAAGGAAAAGCTGTCATTTCCAGGAAAATTAAGTTGGAATTTTGAAAAGACACAATAAAGGTGAGTCACTGAAATATACATATATATATGTTGGCCCAGTGAGGTGGCTCACGCCTGTAATCCTAGCATTCTGGGAGGATCGCTTGAGCTCAGTGGTTTGAGACCAGCCTGAGCAAGAGCAAGACCCTATGTCTACCAAAAATAGAAAAAAATTAATTGGGCATAGTGGCACATGCGTATAGTCCCAGCTACTCAGGAGGCTGAGGCAGGAGGATCGCTTGAGCCCACGAGTTCAAGGTTACAGTGAGCTATGATGATGCCCCTGCACTCCAGCCTGGGCAACATAGCGAGATCCTATCTCAAAAAAATATATGTATAGATATAAGTATAAAAGTACAAGCAAAAAAACCATGAGCATTAGGGGAGGGAAATCATAAAAGTCTAAAAAAAATGCAGCATTCAGGTGGCTTTTTAAATGCCTTAAATTGTTGCTCCATTGAAAAGAAATCAAATGCAGACACTGGTCATGAGAGACGACGTGTCACGACTCTGGGTTTCCTCAAGGAAGACAGGCAGGAAGTGACCTCCGGGCAGAGAAGCTGAATTCGGGGCCTCCCTCCGCCTGGCATCAAACGTCTGGCAAATAACGTACGTTTATTTATAGGCTTTAAGTAAAAATATAATATTATTTTATTTTACCCTTCACCAAGGTTCAAAGACAAACAAACAAACAAAAAAAACTGGAAAAAAGCATTAGTGCTTCATATCTCAAACTAAAGGCTAATCTCTCAGTCCTTAAAGGGCTCCCTATACCCATCGATAAGAAAGAAAAACTGAATTAATAAAAAAATAGACAAAGGAACTAACAGTTAACAGAAAGAAAATACAAATAGCTCTGAACCACATAAAACAAAAATGCTCAACTTCACGTTTGAGAAAAAAAAACACAAAATGACCCTCCACAGAGACACCATTTTTTCACCTACGGGATCGGCAACACTCCAAAAGTTCTGCAGCCCTCGTGTTGGCGGGGTGCGTGCCGGTTCTTTGCACACTCAGGGGAGCAGAGGTGGCTGCAGCCTTTTTGCAGAGCAGTGGGCAAGAGCTATTGTAACTGCACATGCAGCCGCCACGTCACCCACAATGCCACCTCCAGGAGCCTGTCCCACAGACAATCTTCAACACGTTCAGAATGTCCCGTGCGCAGGAGTTTGTGTTGCGCTATTGGCTGAAATGACCAAATAAACGGGAAGCAACCTAAGTGTCCAACAGGGAGCCGTGAAAGGAGGAACGGCGGCCCCTTCGTGTGTGTGTGTGTGTGTGTGTGTACACGTGCATGCGTGTGTGTGCATGCATGTGTGTATGTGTGGGTGTGTATGCGTGTGTGCACGCATGTGTGTGCATGTGTGTGTGGGTGTGTATGCATGTGTGTGCACGCAAACATGCATGTTTGTGCATGTGCACATGTGCATGCGTGTGCGTGTGTGTGTGTGTGTGCACACACACGGTGGGGCAGGAGCTGCATAAGCACTAAGCAGAATGAGGAAGTCCTCACGGGCAGATTTGAAACAACCTCTGAGATGTATCGTTAAGCAAACAAGGCGAGAAGCACAAGAGTAGGCCCAGCAGTCTTCATCTGTGAAAGAGAGAAAATGCATAAATATAGTCACTTATATATGCATAGGATATTCAGGGGAGAATTTGTAAAAGTCTGTGACGCTGTCGCCTTGGGGAAGAGAACTGGGTGACCAGTACACAGAGGAGGGACAGAGACAAATCCGGGACCCACTCACCCTCCCTTCCCTCCTTCCTTCCTCCCTCCCTCCCTTCCTTTCTTCTCATTCTTTCCTTCCTTCCCCGGTAGAATTTCGAACCATGTGACTGTATCACCGATTGCTTCAAAAGTCAACTAACTTAAAATAAAGAAAATATTCAATGCATGATCACATCACTTAAAAAACCAAGATTCCTTGTTTCAAGTGACTTATTAAAGTGCCAACATTTGCTTCTGATTTGGTTCTAATCCTAGATAACTCAGCTTCTACTCAACCTGTTTTTTTTTTTAATGACAATACGCTTTTATTTGTATACAGTACTTTTATATATCATAATTTGAAATGAACTCTCTCATACACTTATATATGGTCCAACATTAATGCAGTTCTTTCTTCCCACACTGGTGATGAATTTATGATAAGGGCTCTATTATTCCTCTCTTAGTGGGTTTTTCTGTTTTTTAAAATTTTCTTATAATGAACATGTATTTCTTATGTAGTTACATGTATACATATGTGTGTGTGTGCGTGCGTTTGTGTATATCGCATACACACAAATAAAATTTTTTAAGCCCAAACAGCCCTCCCTCGGCGGCCGTGGGCCTGCTCCCCTGGAATCTGCCCTCCCCACCTTGCCCCGCGACTCCGACACGTGTTTGCGGGCTGATAAAGGTGTGCTGCGTCCCTGCTGCTGCTTTTAATTAATTTCTGACATGAGAGCTCCCAGGCCTTTCTCCTGCCTGGGAGACCAGCTCACGACTCGCCTTCCCTTTCGCGGGAAGCAGCTGCCCATGTCTAGCTGAGTTTCCAAAAAAAAAAAAGTGGGTGGGGGGGAGGACCTCACACTTCTTTTTTTTTTTCCTTTGCACTGATTTGCATATTAATAGTTTGCATATTAACCAGCGACTTCAGAGGGTGGGCGGGCTAATGAATGCAGCGATCTCCTCCATTTTAACTCAATTTGCCTCATCCATATTCCAATGACTTCGGGGATTGGTGCTCAGCGTTCATTGAAATTATCTGAGCTAGACCCGGTGTGGGCTGCTCTACCATTAATCCAATTAATTAGCCCCGTGGATGTGGCCGCCTGGGCGACGGCCCTTTGTTGGGCGCTGGGGGCTAATGACAGCCCCAGTCTGATGGGATAATGAGGGTGCTAAGGAGGGTTTGACCCCCAGCCTGGGTCCTGGGTGGTGTCTGCAGCGGGGGAGGGGCGGTGGCTTTGCGGCGTGGGGGGGTGGCTGGATCACGAGGAGGAGGCAGCTGTCTTCCTTCCCCCCATTCAGTCACTCACGTGCTGCCCTCGCTCCGCAGCATGAGATGTGTCCCATGTCCCCTCCACTCTCACTCCCCAGCCCTCTCCTCCCTGCCCTGAGCCCTGGGAAGCTGGGCCACCCCCAGGGCCACCTGAGACCTCCAGCCTCCAGGTAGGTCCCACCAGTGGAAGGTGCCCACAAGAGGCAGGAGGCAGGAGGAAGAGGGTGGAGTATTAATCCCTAGACTTCTCCTCTACTGAACTGCAGGCTGGCTGGGTCCCTCGGCCAAAGGCCACAGACTGTGCCAGGCAGCCAGCCCCAAGAGCTACTGCCCCTGGCCCCCTGTCTTTCCCCCCTGCCTTGCCGTCATGGGCCCGGGGCTGGAAACAGCTCCTTCTTCTTGCAAGCCCTGGGTGACTCCTCCTCCGTGGGCATTTTGAGGT
This sequence comes from Lepilemur ruficaudatus, assembly GCA_963574885.1. Lineage (NCBI taxonomy): Eukaryota > Metazoa > Chordata > Mammalia > Primates > Lepilemuridae > Lepilemur > Lepilemur ruficaudatus. Next base: position 10,266 of record CAUYRT010075911.1, read on the forward strand.
CTCCTCCACCACCACGGCCGCTTTGAATGTGCCATCTGTTCCCTGCGGGGACCCTGACGGCGGCCACCCCTCACGCCTTCGCTGTTATAGTTTTCAACAACATGATCACTCACTCTTTCCGAGAGGATCACGAGGACTAAAGAACATTCTACCTTTATAACGTGCTCAGCGCAAAGCCTGGCGCACAGAGAGTTCAGTAAATGTCAGGGCTAGTTACGCGTGGGGACAGGCACCTAGCCAGTTAGGTAAAGTGTCCCTTCAATGAATCCCAGAAATAACAGCCCCATGAGATGCTTTTTGATAAAAGAATTCCCTGGTAATGAAAGTCTCTAGGAGCTCAGCAAACTTCCTTCTTGGAGATCCCTACTATGCTATATTATGATAAAAGCTATGGGACGTCCTGCAGTAAAGAAAAGCTTGGGTTTCATGTAAATTCAGCTATCTCTAGAATATATCATCTCATATGTATTTCCCATTTTACACTGAGGGAAACTGAGGTACCAAGAGAGTGTTGTGTGTGACTACTGCTCAAAGCTCACCTAGGAACTGGCTCCTGAATTGAGTCTCTGGGGGGAGGGAGGAAGATGGGGTGTTCGTCTGAGACCTTGTAGAAAGAGCCCGGGTCGCACATGGGTTGAATCGCTGCTCAAACTCTTTATTAGCCATAGGGCCTGAGAGAAGCTGCTGCACCTTTTTTTTTTTTTTTATTTCAGGAAAATATGAGAGTACAAGCATTTTGGTTACATTTTGTATCTTTGCCTCTGCCTAGCAAGGGTAAGAGTTATGCCCCTCCCCTACACAATGGTCACCGCATCGCTTCCTCAGTTTTCTCATCAGCAAAATGGGAAGGAAATCCCCCCCAACAGCCAACTATGGGAGGATTCAGAATGATAAACTGGTTAAGTGTCAGTTGCGCAAATAGACTCCCCTGTGACACCTGACCACGGGTCTGCAAGAGGCGTCCCCAGCACCGTGATCGTGGGAGAGAAGCACCTGCTTCCTTCTTAATAGGTCTCCCCGATTGATGTTAAATTCCACTTATAAGAATTTATCTTAAAAAAATTTGGACAAGTATGCCAGAATACACACACAACGATGTTCATTTAGAAAATTAGACACAACCTGTGTGTCCAACAAAGGACGATTGAGTAAGTCGAGAACGGGGCTTCTAAGCAGTGGAACCCTATGCACCCCATCTGAGATCAGGAAAGTCTTTTTGAAAACCTTGGGATGCGCCTTTCTTAAAAACCCTGGAATTTTCCCTTCTCTTCAAACTAAATATTACGTATAAAATGCAAATATATTGAGTAGATTTTTTAAAAATGAAAGAGTTGCCTTGGTCATTGGGAGCTGGGAAAACAGGGGTCCTGCCAGTCAGGCCGACTCCACACCCAGCAACAGGTGCCTCTTATAACCTGTACTTCCCAGAGCTCTCGGATTTGAGGGGACGACAACAAGGATAAAATTAGGCAGGGACAGGCGCTATTTTCTAAGTGTTTCATAGGGGTCAGGCATCGTTCATGGTATCATTTATTTTCACAACACAAGGCTGCCACCAGATGAGTATTCCACTTAGAAATCTGTTTTATAGACCAAACACAGTAGTCTTTAGACCAACACCCCACAGGTAGAAAAAGGACGAAGCAGGGTTTAACTGCTAAAATCTGAAACTAAGGCTGTGTGAGGAGTGGAAAAGGCAGATAGCAAAAGCATACGTAGCATGCCAGTTTCCTGGGTGTGATAATGTTCCATTCTTGCTCAAGATAGTCTCATATCTTTAGGGGAGGCTGGGTGAAGGGTATGTGGTAACCCTCTGTAAGATTCTTACAAAGTGAGCCTGAAGTCATTTCAAAATATAATAAAATTAAAAATAGCACGTAGAGTGAGATCCCATTTATGGGTGTGTATGTGTGCGAGTGTATGTGCTTGTGAGTTTATAAACCATATTTGTTACGAGGTACAAAAATACAGTTAGATAGAATAGCTTCCAGTATTCAACAGCACAGTAGGCAAATTACAGCTGACGATAATTTAGTGTATATTGCAAAACAGCTAGAAGAGAAGATGTGTAATATTCCTGGCACAAAGAAAAGGTAAATTTTTGAAGTGATGGATGTCCCAGGTACCCTGATTTGATCATCACACCTGTATACAGGTGTCAAAATATCACATGTACCCCCAAAATATGTACAACTAATACATATCAATAAAAAAATAAATAATTAACTTTAACTTAATCTCTCTAGTTTTTTTTTTTTGATGTTTAAAATGGGAATCATTTGTACTCACTTGTCAAAAGCAAATGTATTTGGCAAACATTAGCAAGTTGAAAAAGAAATGATACCTGACAAAATTTTAACAGCAGTCATCTTCGTCTCTAGTTGAGAGGCTGCCGGTGATTTCTTTTCTTTATTCTTTTTTTCTTTTATCTCCACTTAAAATCTTTTTTTCTTCCATGACGATGAAGGATGATTTGTGCAAATCTTGTTAAAAGCGTAAAAATAGAATGATCTGGGACGAGCTAAATGCCTCCCCAGACCCCGCCTCTGCTACCTGCGGGCAAAGGGAAGTCCTGGATGCTGTCGGTTCTCCCAAAGCTCTTTCTTCCTGGAGTTTCAGAAAGACGGATGCCACGCCAGGTCCCGGGCCTCTGCCTTCCCCACCCTGCCTGTCATTTCAGAGGCCTTCCGTTTCTGCTCTCTCTTCCCAGAAGACACTGTAAAAGCCTCCAGAGCCTGCCGGGGGCCGGCGCACACTTACAAATTACCGCGGCAGAGTGGATGGTCTTGACAAAACGTGACGTTTTGTGACAGAGCCCAAATACGCATTTCATTCTTGAGGAGCGGGCTCAAGGAGCTCGTTGGAAATATTAAATTAAGCAGGGTAACCGCTGAGAATAATTGGGTTTTCTGCCCTGTTGCCTGCGATTTTGCGTGGCGTTTGAGGCGGTCAGGCAGCTCTGTCTGACGGGGGATGGCGGAGGCCCCTGGTAGGCTCTTTGAGGTTGGAGGTTGGGTGTGGTTCAACCTCCTGCTGGGCTGAGAAGGACCCCCCAGCACTGACCCCTGCAGTTCTGGAATCAGAATTTCCCCGCTGAAAATGATTGCAGAGGCCACGTGGCTGGATGCCTCCCTGCCCCCATCTCATGGATGGGGCAAACTGAGTCCTCAGAGAGATCACTGAGCAAGTTCAGCAGAGCTGAGACTTCAACTATTGACACTGAAAATATTTTTCCACTGTATCACCTCCCCTCTTTATCATGGTCCTGAAACCACAGAAACGTGAGCCATGTGGCTTGTAATGTGACCCAAACTCTCAGCTTTTGGGGTCAGATAAACGCAGTGCAGATGTCAGTACAGGCTCTGGCTCACTGGGAGTCCTTGGGCAAGTCTGGGCTGCTTTGAGCCTCAATTTCCCTCTGTCAAACAGGATTGGGTGGGCTTACATCAGAAGGGATGCGATGAGATTTGCCACAGGGCCGACGTGCCCACTTGTCACCTGGGGATGTCATTAAAATGGAGGCTCTGATTCAGCAGGTCCATGGCGAGGCCCGGAAACCTGCATTTCTAACAAACCCTGAGGGGAGGGCTGTCGGTGCTGCTGGGATCATCGTCGAAACAGCAAGAGTTTATTGCATGCAGAATTGCTCAGCCGGGGCTTGGCATGCAGTAGGCGCTCTATCAATGTTCTCCTGTTATTCCTTCCAGGACCCTGGACCAGGACCCTCACGTAGGTTTCTGAAAATTCAACTAGAAAGAGGATGGGAGACAGGGGTTGGGGGTGTCCTGTCTGCACACTCGATGGGTCCTTTGGGAGCCGTAAACGTCAGGTTCAACCTTGCATCCCCCGATCCCCGCCCAACACGACCAGGCCGGCTGTGTGGAGGGGTGAGTCAGACGGGCAAGCTCTGTGGGGCTCCACAGCTGCACAACACCCAGCTCAGCAGGGAAATAGTTCTGTGTTTGCGTATTTTCCAGCCGCCGGTCCAGGAATGTGTGCCCAGGGAGCTCCAGCACATACTGGCCCAGCCATCTCGCCTCTCTGATGTTGGCGGAATCTCTTTTTTGAAAATCCAACCCCAAGAATACATTCTTGGGTACCCAGAAATCAAGCTGGCAAACAGAGACCCTCTGTCCCTGGGCCACCTTCTGAGATGTCCTCTCATCTCACCCAGATGATAAGATCGTGAGGCAGCTGCTCAGCTGTCTACCTGCTGTGTGGCCTCAGGCAAGCCACCTCCCCTCTCTGAGCCTCAGTTTCCCCATCTGTAACGTGTATGGAAGTCTTAGCTGTCAGGCATGGAGCTTACGGATGTGGAGTCTGGAGTTTCCATCAGATTCGACCCCAGTGTCATCACTTCCAAGCTAGCTGAACTAGCTCTGCAAACCTCAGTCTCCTGGTCTGTAAATAGGGGTGAACAGTAGTGTCCACCTCGCAGCCTGGTTCTGAGGATTCAGCAAGGTGGAAACTGGGGTCATCTTTACTCAGGGCTGGGAAGAAAGTTAAGAACTCAGCAAATGCAATTAATGTCTACAAACATGAAAATCCATCTCCTGACTGGTGGACTGTTAGACTTTGACCATGACTGGTGTTGACCCCAAAGTCCTGGTTCGCTGTAGGCAGCAACTTTGATGGAATCACTCAGGGCCAAAGCAAATCACATGACCGGGGCCACAGCCCAGGGTTGGGGGCAGTATCCCTCCCCACTAGGAAGGTCTTGCAGAGGTGTGAACCTGTGATCTACTACAGGGGCGTCAAGAATTGGGACCAGTAGTTTGACATCCCACCACTGATGGGAGCAGACAGAGTAGGGGAGGGAGGCTGTGAACCCCGTGAGGCTGACGGAAGGACTTGCCATCCTCACTGCTACAGCGGAAGTCTCCCTGACACCTCAGAGTACTGCGTACACGTATGTCAAATGCTGGACTCTGTCGACAGGTCTGGCTGGACCAAGGCAAGGCTCATGTGAAACCATTTGACGGGATTTCAAGGAGGTAAAAATGTCAACATAAAATGTCCACTGCACTTTCCTGTAAGAAAATCTAGGGAAGCAGCATTATTCATTCATTCATTCATTCATGTACCCATCCATCCGCCTGCACTAAAATCCATCCATCCACCCATCCACCCATCCCCCATCCATTTACCCACCTCTCCTAAATTCATCTCTCCATCGGCTCGTGCACCCATCCGCCCACCTACCCTAAACTCCATCCATCCACCCACCCATCCATTCCTCTGTCCATCTGTGCATCCATCCTCTTACCCCTCCCTCTGTCCATTCATCCGCCTCTTCTAAAATCTGCCACCCACCTACCACCTATCCCACAAGTACTTACTGATCTCCTGTGATGCTTTGGTCCCTGTGCTGCACCCCCAGGCCTGGCCTCTACCCCCAAGGTGCTCGTGGTCCCGCAGAGAAGACGGAGTCACAGCTAATCACACGAGTAAGGACACGTCCCAAAGGAGACGTGTGGTACGGAGGGTCGGAAAGGGGACCTGACTTCAGTGGGGTCAGGAGCAGCATCGCGGAAGGCTCACGGGGCCAAGGAGGAGCTAAGTGGATGACAAGGAAAAGAAAGAGCCTCCTAAGTGGTGGGGAGGGGAGGGTCAAAGGTCGGGTGGGAAGGGATACAGCTTTCTCCGAAAGCCGTTACGAGCTCATGACGGGCGCTTAGTGAGCATGAGGGGCTGCGGGGTGACGCGGCGCAGGGAGGGTTTCAGGGAGGACATGAGTCCACATCTCTGATGGGGAGAGGAAACGTCTCTGTGGCTGAGGGCGTTTGCGATTCCAGGGGCGAGCGTGCTGGAAATATCTGGAAGCCTTGCAGCTTTGGAAACATGGCCGTGGGGATTCTGAGGCTGCAGTGGGGACAGCAGCTGCAAGGGCTCCCCCGAGGCCATGGCATCCGTGGCTCTGCTCAGGGCCACACCTCCTCCACGGGGCCACAGCCACCGTCTGCCAACCCCTGCACCCCACAGCGCAGCTTGGCCCAAAGAGTTCAGGCCTGGAATCAGACGGATACAGGGTTGACTGGCATCACTCTCCCAATAGGCAACACTGGGCAAGGTATTTAACCTCATTGAGCCTCAGTTTCCCCATCTATAAAATGGTGGTAATAATTGGGGAGAAAGAACCTACCCCCTCCCTGCCCGCTGCAAGGCCCCCAGCTCCCTCTTCAGCACCCCAGAAAGCAAGAAGGAGGCTCGGTCTCTCGGGCTGAGGTCTGTACTATGCCCCGAGCCACCTTCAATGAGCAGCATTTTAGCAGAGGGTGGGAATACTGCATTAGAAGATGCTGGACAGCATGTGAGCTCTGTAGCCCTCTCTGTTCCGTCACTTGAGCCTCTGCGGCTGGAGGGTCCATCAGGGCTAAAGCTGCTCTGCTGGCCTGACAGTTGTGGCCAACACCGAGGGGCACGGGGAGGCCTCGTGAGGTCTCAAGCTAAGATATCCTCTGGCCTGAGATGAGAATTGTTACAGGTAGCACCGTGCATGCTATTTTTGGGGCAAACTTACATTGATTGTCTACCAGGTGCCAGACCGTGTCCCACGCTAAGAAAACATGGCCCCACAGAATCCCAACGCGGGAGATGCCCAAAGGCAGGACGGGGAGCAGACGCGTGCGATCAGGTTGCAGACCAGGGTGGAAGGTGCCAGGATCGATGTGCGAACAGCCTCCCTGGCAGCGTGAGAGGGCAGACAAGAGCTCTCCAGGGTGGAGAGCACCGGAGATGGCACTCGAGCGTTGCGGCAGGAGTCTGCCTCGCCAGAAGCACGGGAGGGGTGTTTGGGTGCAGAAGAGGGGCCCGATGGTGAGGGAGGCAGAAGACACAGGGCAGGACCCTCCTTGGTCCCCTGCTTCGTTGTGGCCCCCGGGGCCCGAGCACCCAGCGATGCCAGCTGAAGGAGCGGGGGCAGAGGGCACCACACTGACAGTGGCATGCCGCCCTTCGGTCGGGGTATTTCAGATGCCAACAGACAAACCTACGACCAGTCTGCACCTGCTTTACTTAAGACTCAAAGCTGGCACGAATGACTACGCCCGCTGTGGGCTCCCCGTGCCCCAGGTCACTCTGAACCCTTGATCTGGGGCACCGTGCTGTGTGGACCCTCCCTGCGGGAAGCAGAGAAAGACGCTGCCTTCGGAGTCTGAAGACCTGGGCTCTCGCCAGGGCCTAGTGCTGGGCACAGTGTGACCTCGAGGGAACGTCTCTCCTCTCTGGGTCTGACTTGGTCCCTCTGCACAGCAAATGAGCGCTCTCCAAGAGGCCCTCCCTGCTCTGCCAGTAGGAATCCTCTTATGTGAGTCTGTTTTCTTATTCTATGTCTCTTCTCTCTTCTTGACGGACAGACAGCTGCTCGGGAGGTACAGTGGGACGTCCAAACTTGCAGTTCATCGTAACAGTGAGAATGTCCCACTACCAAAACCAACCACAAGGGACTGGAAATGGAGTTCTTTCTAAGCCCCCACGCTAGGCACGACTGCCCTCGACTGTCCTTTAAATGTGTTAGCCATCATTCATTCATTCATTCATTCCTCACTGAGGACTCCCTGCAGGTTTGGTGTCGGGCACACACAACATGGATACATCATTCTCCCTTCTCTTAAGATTTCTTATCTCCCACCTCAAAGGGTAACGCCCCCCCTCCTTCATTTCATTACGCATTCCTTTATTTATTATTTGTTTGTTCTCAAACCCCAAAGCCTTTCCGTCTAGCAGCTGTGGGGGCGAACCTCCCCAGACACGGCTGTGTGTGACATTGACGGGAACAGTTTGTGATCAGTTCCAAGGGCCCCACTGATCTTTTTTTAATAAGGCGCCATCGTGGGTCTGCAGCAAAGTACGCCGTTGTGATTTCACAAAGTCCTCGCTGTGAAACCCGCGGCCCCCACCCCGTTCTCTCCTGCCAGGCTTGAAACAGCCTCGCCTCCTTCGGGGAGTGTCTGTCGGTGGCTCCAGTCCCTGGAGTAGCTGCTACAGCATAAAGAACTTTCTCTCCAGGGGGCCCTTGCCCGGGGTCTGCGGGGAGTGGTGCTTCTCTGGGTGTGGGTGGGGACCCTCTAGGGGTGGGCCCGGGAACCTGCATTTCCTACACGTTTGCTTGCACGTCCTACTTAATTAGCTTCAGATTTGGGAAATACGAAGTGTGTGTCACACGGCACCTGGACCCCGTCTTCAGTACCACCCGCGAGTGGACTGGCTCGGCACCTACTAAAGGGTTTTATAATTTATCTCTCATCCCTCCTTCACCTCCACTTGAAGAATTAGAGAACACCCCCTTTGTAAATTTCATTATTCCCAAACCTGCCTGACTTCTGCCTTTCTTCCTAGTAACAGCTTTACCTGGAATATCTTTACCCCAGTAGGCTTGTCTGTCATCAAACTCCTACTCATCCATCAAAACCCAACTTGAGCCTCACCGCCTCCTTCTAGTTCAGTTGATTTCTCTCTCCTTCCAGCTTCTACGGTTGAACATTCCACATCGTAGCAACAATCTGAGCTGACAATTATGGAACCCCACTATGAGTCTGGCATTGCATTCAGCAGCTGAGGTAGTAGAGGGCTTGCCAAGCAATGAAAGCATACTACAGGTGTCTGTTCACCTGTGTTCTCCCCGGCCCCCTCCAGCGCACAGACTGAGCTTAATTCCCCTAGACAGAGTAGCGCTCCAGCCACATTTGGAGGTTCTGAAATTCACATGTCCATCTCAGCAGTTTGGATCAGCCAGGAAAAAAGAGACCAAGGGGCTCTAGAAAGAAACCACTCAGCCAAGACAGAGGAAGGGCCTGGTGGGGCAGCTGCCTCCTCCTGCCTCCAAGCACTGGCCGGAGCAGAGCTGGGGGCTGTAGGTAGGGGGAAATACTTGATCACCTTGAACCCTCCTCTAGGCACAAATTCAGGTCCCCACTCAGCAATCACAGAAATGCCAGCCCCAGGTATGGGGAGCTTCAGGCTTCCCAGAATGAAGGCAGCTGGCCGCCATCCAACCAACGCAGCCCAGGTGCCGCTTCTGTATAGATCCGGAGGACCCTAAGGCCAGAGGGCACCTCCAGCCCAGCGATCCCTCCTTGGCAAGGATGTGTGATATCTGTGTAGTCTGATGATTTAGGTAAGTTTCTAGCCCTAATCGGGAAACTTGTCCTGGCTCATCCACACGCCTTGGTGCTCCTGGTTCTAGCGTCAGCAGCTCTGACTTCACATCCTGGCTCTGTTGCTTAATGGCTGTGTGACTTTGGGGAACTCACCTCACCTCTGTGCTGCAGTTTTCTTGCTGTAAAGTGGGAATAACAAAACCTGTTACATGGATGCTGTGTGTCCCAGCGGAGGGAACACCTGTGACAGCTTTGTCCTTCCTTTTCTGCTAAGGATTAGTGTTTTTATTACCGTATATTGTTATTGCTATGACTTTTCTGGTCTTGGGATTCCTGTACTATTGAGCCTCCTAATCCCATCTCTGATTATGAAAACTCCCTCTAAGCTTTTCCTCTTTCTTGGCTTCATATATTCTCTCCAGTGAGGTCTCTCCGCTAAAATTCATTTCCCTGCCTCTCTCCGGTCTGATGCATCGTCCTGATCATGCTGTATTATGTTTGGCAACATAACGCGATGTGACTCGGGCTGCCGATGACAGATGGGGTACCCGTCAGCAAACTGAGCGGCACCCAATTTTCTAAAGAGCATTGTTACAGAAACAAACAGGATGGCCTTTTAACTTGTATTGATTTATTTCTGAAGAATGAGCCCCTCTCCTCCTTTTACAAGTGCTGTAATTAGAGGGTGGAATTACCTTTCTGGGCTGAGGGCTCAGAGAGCTCCACAGCAAGGAAGGGTGTAGGAGAGGGGTGTCGAGGAATGGGGGGCGGGCGGGGGTGTGGCCAAAGCCCCTGACTCTCCTCCCGGGGGCCAGACCGAGCTTAGGAGGCATGGAGGTTAAATACACAAGGAATCCATCTCCCTCCTGCCTTGCCTCCCTGCCTCCCTCCCTCCCTTCATTTTCCTTCCTTCTTTCTTTCCATCCATCCATTCATCCATCCATGTATCCATTATCCATCCAACTCCCTTTTCTTCCTTCCTTCCTCTCTCAATCTTCCTTCCTTCTTGTTTCTTCTTTTCTTCCATCCATCCATCCATCCGTCCATCCATCCATCCATTCATGAATCCATTATCCACCCATCCATCTTTCCTTCCTTCCTTCTGTCCTTCCCTATTTCCTCTTTCTTCATTCTTTCCTGCCATCCTTTAGTCTGTTCATCTACCCATGCATCCATCATACATCATCCATCATCCGTCCATCCATCCTTATTCAACCCTCTCTTCTTTCCTTCCTTTCTTCCTTCCTCCTGTCCCTTCTTCTCTCTCTTCCTTTCATCCCTCTCTCATTCCTTCTCTTTTCCATTCAACACTTTTGAGGACCGGCCTTGGTGTGCTGTAGAGGAGTGATTCAGAGAGGACAGGGTTCAAATCCTAGTCCTGCTGCGTGATCTTGGGGTCCAGTTTCCTCTCTCTCCCTGTGCTTTCTCACCTCCCTCCTCACTCTACCCTTCGCTCATTCACTTCCAGTGATAGCGGCTGCATCGGTCTTTTCCTGCGACTCCAAGCACCCTCCCACTTAGGGGTGTTTGCGTTCACTTGTCCTCTGCCTAGAGCGCTCTTGAGATAAACTCAGGCCTCCCCCTGCCTTCCCTCTGGTCTCTGCCCAGTGCCTTCCTCGGAGAGGACTTCCCTGACCCCCTCCCCAAGGTAGCATCTCCCGTCTCTCTCCACCCCCTAAACCCAGCTTTGTTTTGCTCTTAGCTGGTGGCACCATCCGGCATACAGTGCATGCTACTTCTTGTTTAAAGTGTACCAACCTATGTCACTCCTTTCAGCAAGGGCTGGGACCTTTGCCTCTTTTGTCCACTGCTGGAGCCAGGACACCTCGAAGAGAGTACTGCATGTAGTGGGCACTCAGGTACCTTCCAAGGATCAGACGATGGTGGAGGATTAAGTCCCGAGTCACGACCCTGTTGTGGAGGGCTGATCTCGGGGCCACTTCTCCCACGGGTTGGTGCTGTTGCCCCAGGCAGAAAGCAGAAAGCCTCACAGCTGGTGCACGAGGTGGGTGCCGTGGCCCGAGTCTAAGTTGCCTGGAACCGTCCTCCACAAATTCGGCAGAGTCCCAGGTGGGCAGAGGGGCGTGACTCCCCCATGAAGATCCACATTTGTGGCGAAAGAAGGCGGCTAGACTCTGTCCCTCATCCACCGTGGCCTTGGGCAGGTCACTCCCACGGCCTGGGCTTCAGTTTTGCTCTGGACAAAACGATCAATTTGGACCAGACCGTGGTTCCTACCTTTTCAAGTCTCCAAACCCCACATTTAAGAAATCCTTATCCCTCATATGGACAAGCTCAACATTGAAAGAAAGAAAAACCAACGAGATAAGGTAATAGAAAAAGAGAGAACTAGATGAAGAATAAGGTCATCTCTGTGGACGTTGTCCAATTTTTGATATTCTGTGATATTTCTATGTAAAACCACACTTCCCTCCCTCCTCCCGCTCCTCCTCCTCCTTCCCTTCTATCACTGGTCACCGTCCTTTCACTAGAGGGCATGTTCCATGAAGAAGGGGACTTCGGTCTCTTTTGGTGGCTGCCGTATCCGCAGCATGTAATCCAGGGCCCGGCACAGAGCAGGTGCCAGACAGGTGGCAGGCGTGCGTGGGTAATAGTCACATAAGCGCAGCTTCCGTTTACTGAGCCTCGACTTTGAGCCAGGACCCAGGCAGGGCGGGAGACTCAGTGGAGCATGGAATCGATGGGGCCCTGTGCTCCTGGGGCTCACAGCGTCCGGGGGCCATTCTGTGCCCCCCGACAACGCTGGGGATGGCAGAGGCTGGGTGGAATCAAATCAGTGCACATCAGCAGAAAAGCTACAGGCGAAACCAGATGTGCAGGAAAGTACGTTGAGTTGAGAAAACACAGAGATGAGGCAGAGATGAGAGAGAGAGAGAGAGAGAGAGAGAAAGAGAGAGAGGATGCTGCTGGAATTCCTGCGGGGCTCTCTCCAGACCCTGCAGCCCGGGGTATCCTGTCTGCATCATGACCACGGAGGCACCAAAATCGGAACCCAGGATCAGCCGGGCACAAACACTTGGAAGGGTGGCCTTGAAGTCTATGGGAAGCTGCTGGACAGGTCAGGGCCTGCTGGGACCCAAGGGGCAGGAGGCTCCCTGCCTGAGCCGGGTGTCATGGGGGTCCCAGGCAAAGCAGCATCTGCTGGCAGGCAGCCCAGCAGCTTGGAGCATGGGCTTTGGAATCAGGCAGCCCTGTGTTCGAATCCTGGCTCCGCTCTACCATACTCCTGTGTGACCTTCAGTATGTTGCTATGCCTCTCTGAGCCTCAGTCTCCTCTTTGCAAACTGGTGGTCCTTGCCTCTTCATGCTGGGTTGTGTAGAGGGTGACAGGACAGACCTCCACAAGAGTGGAGGCTGGCTGCTCTTAGTCGTGACTGCTAGTGACTACGGCTGGAGTTCACAGGACAGGGGCCAGGACTGCCCAGAACAAATTCCCAGATCAGTGTTGGCCAGGGGGTTTCTTTCTGACTGTGGCAGGCCTCCTCTCGGGGTGTCTCTTTCTTCACCTTAAAGCACAGCCTTTTAAGGGAGAGACCACCCCGTTACTGTGAATGCTTCGCTGGGGCTTCACGGCAGGGCCGGCTGGTCCCCGGGACTGTCCTGCATGGTGACAAGGGCAGGAGGTTGAAAGCCGTGTGGGATCCTGGGAAAAGCCAAACGGCAAAATGCCACCTTAGTGTCCGCAAAGGGCACAAAGCACGCTATGTTAGCCAAGCTGCGCAAAACAGGAGACTCCCAGGAATATTACAGATCAGAAATCCATCTGTGATCAGGACCTGGATCCTACCCGACCGGCCTTCAGCCTGGGGAAGTGCTTGAGTCCCACTGCAGTGGCCCGCGGATGAAAGGGAGGTTGGGGGTGGGGTGGAGAGCATGGCTGCAAGAGGGGCCGCCCCATTTTGCCCGGTGAGAAGATCCGAATCGTTCTCACACCTAAGCCCGAGAGAAGCGAAACCACAGGAGCCAGTGAAGCTGAAATGGTTTCAGACGCTGCCTGGTCACCTGCGATTCCCCCGTCTTGAGTAGGCACAAGAGCCATCCACCTGGAGGGCAGGTGGAGGGATCGAGCGAGGGAGCCCTTGTGCGGCCGGCGTCAGGCAGACACTCTGTCGCCGGGCACGTTTATTGACCGTGACACACACTCCACCTCCTGCACTGGGAACTCTCGCCTGGGGGGTTGGTGGAGCACTGTCCCCACATCCAGTGCGAATATCCCAGCGCCAGGACAAGGCGGGCTTCATCTTCTCCATTTACAGATGGGGCAGACAGGTGACATAGAGGTTTACTCAGGCTGCTGTAGCAACCACTGGCTGCATGGCTTACCCAACAGAAAATTATCTTCTTATAGCTCTGGTGGCTGGAAGATGAAGATCAAGGTGTCGGCAGATTTGGTTTTTCCTCAGGGCTCCCTCCCTGGCTTGCAGGTGGCCGCCCTCCGGGCTGTGTCCTCACACGGCCTTTCCCCCATGGGTGCACAGCCCCGGTGTCGCCTGTACCTCCTAACTGCTTATAAAGACACCAGCCAGTTTAGATGAAGGCCCACCTTAAAGACATCGCTTCAGATTAGTCACATCTTTAAAGGTCCTATGTCTGAAACAGTCACGTTCCGGCGTTATGGGTGTCAGGGCTTCAGCGTATGAGTTTGGGGGACGCAGTTCAGCCGTAAGTTCACCCAGCATGGAAGTGGTGAAATGAGAAAACCACCCTGGACTTCGCCCCTTTCCTTCCAACCAGCGCTTTGCGAATTTCGCTGCAAAGCACGCATGCGCCTTTCCCCGGGCTCGCCAAGATGTGCCATCCCGAGCGACCCTTCAGCACCGGCAGGGTCCGGGTCACAGGCAGCCGCCTGCTTTGGCCTCCATGTGGAAATGTCGGCAAACAGCTAGATGTCATTTCCTCTCCCGCAGGAAAGGTGTTTGCGTTCAGGAAAGGTCTGCAGCAGGGAGCGGGCTCTACCTCCACACGGTCCACTGCTTGGTGTGGGCTGTTTATTTATTATTTGGTCCAAAATCAGCTCCCTTCAGAGCAGAGGGGCTCCAGTGCGGTGCCCTGCCACGACGCTCCATCCCTGCAAGCTGCGGAGCCCTTGTCACTCTCTGTCCCCGCGACGCCTTCCTTTTCTTTCCCTTCCTTTCTTTTCTGTTCCACGAGGAGCCTCGAATCACAGACACGTCGGGGTAGGACAATGTCTTCAGCGAAGAGGGGAATTGGGGGGTCATCTTTTATTAGGAAGAAAGCTACTGAAATGACACGCTCGATCACATTGCTGTTGGAGACGTGAAAAGTGTTTCCCTCATTAGCATAAGAGGGACGAGGGGAGCCAGCAATCTTGTTGATCAGCAGCCGCAATTTATTTTAAACTGTCCATTTTCTGGATGTCAGAGGACGACTTTTATGTATAATCTTATTTCCAATTTCAACAAAGAACACTTCACTCACGTTCTGGGCGGGTTTTTTTCTCCCCATAGACAATAACCGATTATAAAAGCGGTTCTCAGCCACCCACCCCTCCCCATCTAGTGGTGGTGTTGACATATGGAAATGAATCAAAATGTAATACGCATAATTACAAGCATTGTAAGCAGGGTGCAATTAGTGTCTCTTCAAACCAATGTTGTAATCAAAAGATACCACTAAAACAGTCCAAGAAGTGAGAGGACTATCCCTGGAATTAGACACGGGTTGGAAGGAAGTTTCTTTCTTTTCTTCTCCCCTCTCTTCTCCTGCGTATAGAGACGAAAGTTGCCTCCTGTTCTATTCCTGAGTGGGTGCAGAGAAATCAATTCTAATTATTTTCTCCACCCATTGAGTTGAACACAGACAAGGAAGCCTTGCTTTAAAAATAAACCCAGCCACATGGTGGGGGGTGGGGAGGTATCTTTTCTGAAGCTTATATTTGGAGGGTGTCTTTTAATGTCACATATCTCTGGGGAGGTGTCAAGGGATGAGCTGGCCAACCAGGGCCCTGTGAGGGGAATTCAGTGCCCTTCACATCTTCTGTGTAGCCAAGAGGCATTTTTTGGGTAGCGGTGGGGAGCCGGGAGGGGTCTATTTTTACTGCGGTTGCTATTGCATTTGGTTTTTCTATTGACTCCTTTGCAGACGTTTAAAAATCAGGAGGTGGTCGTGTCAAGGATGTGATTTTCACCTCCTGTGAGGAACAATGGGGGCTGGCCACGCCCAACCCCCACCTTCCTGGTGCGAAGTCCCAGCAGGCCCTAGGGACAGGTGGGTGACCCCTGCTCCTCACGTGCCTGTCCCCTGCTCCCGGCCCAGCCGTGTGGGCACCTTATCCCTGCCCCCGTCACTGAACGTGACAAGTCCAGGGGGCTCCGCTCACCTGCCGTTTGCAAGAGAGCCACCACGCCCCGGCCACCTCGGCTTTCCCTGCGTCCACTGCCTTTGCCACAGTCTTCCGTCTCTCTGAAAGCCACTCTGCTCCTGAAAATGCCCATCACCCCCTCCAAGCCCAGCTTTGGTGTCTCCTCTGCTAGAAAGTGTCCACTGGCCACCCCTCCCACCTCCTGAAACCTACTCCCTGTGGCATCCATCCCTTTTGACCTGGTGCAAGACCCTCTTTGCGTGAACTCCTCCCGCTGCTGCTGAGTACCCCCGTGCGGTTCCCTGGGGTGCTTCCGCCTCGCCCACAAGCCCCTTGGAGATGAGCCCCCTGCCTTCCCCGTGGCTGCATCCCAAACGCCAAGCATAGAATCTGGCACACGGGAGGTGTGAAGTCCTTGTTTGAATTTTTGAATGAATTATTCCGTGAGAGCTGCCTCTTTGTCTCCCGAGAGGGCTGGAAGGAGAAAGAAAGGGAAAGAGGTGATTACGGGGACCTACGGTGACCTGCCACTTGGCCCAGGTCACCTCACGAGGAAAAGGGAGAAACAGCCTCCACCGTCCACCTCAAAACGGACCGGCTCTCAAGATGATATTTACCCCCTCAAAAAGCGAGTCCTCATTGTGAGATAAAACCTGACATCAGTGGTTAAAATTCTCTTTGAATAGCAATGCAGGTATCTGTACCTGTACGTACATCTGCATCTATATCTCTATTTCTAATATCTTACTTCTAAATCTCATTTCGGTTTCGGGTTGATCGTAACAGCAAACATTTGGAAACCACTTAAAGGCCCATTGCTAGGGCACTAGTTCAACGAACTGTAGTGCATTTAAATACCGCAAAATTCTGACCCCCCGAGCATGCAGGTGGTCATTTGTGGGCACGGAAGAAGAATCCACTTTGGACACGATGGGGCAGCCACAGATGCAAACTGTGGCTCTTGGTCTATGGATGCAGATGTGCAGAGAGATGTTTAGAACAATTTTAGCTAAATGTTAAGGGCGGTCTTCCTGGGCAGTGGGCTTTCTCCTAATTTTTGTTTGTAAGTTTCCATTCTCCTAGCATCTTTAATGCTAATCATGATTTTTCCCCAAAAAGAAATAAAGGGGCTGCAAACACATGTTCTGGTGTCCTGTGTGCCCCTTCCTCTCCCGTCTAACTGCCTGAGCTCTGCTCGGGGTGTCATGACCTGGCTATGGCAAACTGGGTCTGGGCCAACTTCTCCCATTTCGGTGAAGCCACACTTGGCTGCTCGTATTTTCCGTTCAGGAGTCAGGGCCCCTTTATGGCTCTAGATTTTACAAATATCTGCTCCTGAAATAGGGTCGTCAAACGTTCTGACTAGGAAGAGCTGTGGAGAGGATCGAGAATAAGCCCGCTTTTGTGCAGATGGGGAAACTGAGGTGCACGAGGGTGTTAGAAATAGCAGGGAGTCAGAGGCAGGTGTGGCTGGGTGGGAACCCCGGCTCTGCCGCCTCCTGGCTAGGAGACCTTGAGCCAGACCTTTCACTTCTCTGTTCCCGATTCTCTTTTATCTCATTGATAAAGCCGGGAAAATAACAGCAACCTTGGCTAAGGGCTGTTGTGTGGTTGAAATGGGACGATGATTGGGCCTGAGCTTTGGAAAATTGCAAGACACCAGCAGATTAGAATTGTCATCATGAACTCGGACCAATTTCCCCAACCATAAGAAACATCTATCTATCTGTCTATATATATATATAAAATAAAAACTGTAGGCCAGATGTGGTGGCGCATGCCTGTAATCCTAGCACTCTGGGAGGCTGAGGCAGGAGGATCCTTTGAGCTCGGGCCTTTGGGGTTGCTGTGAGCTAGGCTGACGCCACGGCACTCCAGCTCAGGCGACAGGGCGAGACTCCGCCTCAAAAATAAATAAATAAATATAAAAATAAATAAAAACAAAAATTGTAATTATCAGCATACTCAGGCTCCCGGGAAGACAACGCCAATCCCAGCTCTGCCCAGATGTAGCGTCTACACCGCTGGACCCCAGAGGACACAGGCGTGTTTCTGTCTCCCCATGCAGGCTGTTCTCCCCTCAGTAAATGAATTAAACTTTCCTACAAAGGCCTCCGCGCCAAGGGCCTTCTGGGGACGCTCTCAGAGGGCGTCTCCCCGGGGCTGAGGCTCCGCTAAGGAAGGACCGCGGTGGAGGGGACAGAGGCGCAGTCCAGCCGGCAGCGCAGCAGGTGCCGCGTGCTGATAAGGATGGGCCGCGACCTTGAGGCGCGCGACAGGGTCGGCCAGCGACTTCTCGTCCTTTCAGCAGGGCTGCAGGCGGAAGCTCCTGCTTGCTGCAGAGCAGGCCGATAAGGGACGAAGAGCAGTCGGGGCCTTGGGCGTATTCCCCTCCAGTTTTGGTTCTGTTCTGTTTCTGGGTCCCTTCTGGGGACACGAAGGAGAAGACGCTGCCCCCGCCTGCGGGGATGGGTGGCAGGTGGGGACATTTCAGGGCGCGACCTCTGAGATTCCAACACCAAAACCATGACTTTGTCCTGGGCGTGAAGTCGCGGGAAATGTTTATTTCTTCTTTAGCCTTTGTTGAATTTTTCCCAAATATTCTTTGCATGAGTCAGCACATGTTTCTAATCAAAATGAAAAAAAATGATAAAAGTTGTCTCTGAACGCAAGTTTCGGATTTCATTTTGTATGTTCTCTTAAGTGCTGTTACTAAGGCGACAGAGTGTGTCTGCCGAGCTCTGAGGACGGCCCCAAACGTGGAGCCGCCCGGCAGGGAAAGACAGGCAAGAGCAAGCCATGTGCCCCACAAGCCACTGCTGGGGAGAATGTTCTGGAAAACAGTTTGGCAGTTTCTTATACTGTGAAACATATGCTCACCATGTGACCCAGCATTTCCACGACTGGGCGTTTATTGCAGAGAAATAAAAACTTATCTTCACACAGGAACCTATACTTGCATGTTCACATGGCAGCTTTGTTCACAACAGCCCCAGTGAGGAACTAGCCCGGATGTCCTTCAGTAGGTGAGCAGGTAAACAAGCCGGGGCGTATTCACACAGCAGAATGCTCCCCAGCAACAAAAAGGAACAAGCTGTTGTTATATGCAACACCCTGGATGGGTCTCAAAGGCATTACACTGAGTTTTTAGAAGCCAGTCTCAGAAGCTTATGCACTGCGTGACTCATTCCTGTGACATTCTCGAAGTGACATAATTATAGTGATGGAGAACAGATCAGTGGTTGCTAAGGGCTGGGGCTGGGGTGAGGTGTGACTCTTCAGGGGTAGCATGAATTTCTTTGTGATGGTGGAACACTTCAGTACCTTGGTCATGGCGATGGTTACCTGAATCCACACATGACAGCACGTCACAGGACTACACACACACACACACACACACACACACAAAGCTCACATGCAACTAGGGAAACCCACATTAGGTTGTGTCTGAGCTACTAGTATTGTACTAATGTCAGTTTCTGGGTTGTACTGATGCCAATCTCTATGGTTATGTGAGATATGATCACTGGGGAAGGCTGGGGAGGGTACTTAGGAAGCCTCGTGACTATTTTTGCAACTTCTTGTGAATTGAAAACTGTTTTAGAATAAAACAATATTAAAAACATAAAAAGAAAAGATATTTTTAAAAAATGGTGTCAAGGTGGCCCTTACAGGTGGTGGATGAGGGCAGAGAGGCAAGATGAGGGTCCTTAAAAAAAAACAGAATGCAAGGTTTATTACCCCACTGGGACGTTAGCGTGGCCACAGTAACGACATCACCTCCAGAGCCAGAGGGGTCGGAAAGTTATAAATTGCAATATAATAATCGAGGCAGCAAAGGTAGCCGGTCATTCTCTTCTAACTGACTAATCGCTACTTTCCCCTAAACCTTCAAAAACAGCAACAAGAGACTCCGCTGTTTCTTTTACGTTAGTGCCAGTAGCAGAGTTGCCCAGGGGGTGTGGGATTTAGGAAAATCTGGGTTTATTCTGGCTCCTCTACCTAAAGAGCTGGGTGGTCTCAGGACAGTATACCTTCCTAGATTCTCTGAACGACATATTAGGAATATAAAAACAGGTTGCGTCAGGATTCTTTCTGATGCAAGAGACGGAAACCCAATTCAACTAGAGAATGTCTGAGTTCACACAACTGTCTGAGTTCACACAACTGTCAAGGGAATGTCTGAGTTCACACAACTGGGAACAGGGAATGTCTGAGTTCACACAACTGTCAAGTCCAAAGGTGCCAATTGCGGGCATGATTGGGTCTAGATGCTCCTAGGGTATTCTCAGGACTCTATCTCATCTCCACTCTGATTTCTTTGTGGCAGTTTCATTCTTAGGCAAGAGCTTACCTCATGGTAACAAAGAGGATGCCAAAGGCTCTAATCCTATATCCTCGTATTGTTTAATCATTGTCATTGAAAGAACATCCCTTTCTTAACAGTCACTGTAAGTCCTGCAATCGAGTCTCATCTTTGGTGTTTATCGCGTGCCCGTCTCTGCCCATCACAGAGACTAAAGGAATGGAATGCAGTGGTGGATCAAGACCTAAACTGTGGCTGGACTCTTGCTCCGCCATAGAAGTCAGAAACAGCCCTGGGGTGTGGAAGCACACGGGTGTTTTTTTTTTTTTCCTGGAAGAAAAAGGATGTGTCTTTAGCAGAAAGAGGGAAGATTGGAAACGGGTCTGACAAAATCAACAGATGTCCAGCAGAGAGAAAAACAGCGTCATTATAAGGACAAAATATTACATGAGACAGTTCATGTGCCTGGTAGGGGATTAATAAAGAGCTCTTCTCCGCTTGCACGGGCCACTGTTGCTGGTGAAGTGAATCCGGTGTCTTGGAGACCTGAGTCCGGTTGATGCGCAGTTTGCACCTGGCTGCACCTGCATCCCCAGGCACGACCCCCGGCAACACCTGGCTGCCTTTCACACGGAGCTCTCCCCAGTCTGAGCCTTGTCCCCATTTGCTCCCAGCTTGAGGTTTTGTCTTCCCCACCAAACTGTCTCTGAAGAGTACTTCTTCTCTTTACAAATCAGAGCATTAACGTCTGTGCACCCAGGCACAGCCCTGGACTTTCTTCATCGTAATTGGCACCCGAAACCCAGGGCAGATGACACTGTTCCATTTTTCAGATGAGCAAACTGAGTTTCAGAGGGGACTAGTGCATAGTTTGAAAGTGGCAGAACCTGATCTCAAACCCAGAGTCTCTGAAAGCCATTTGTGTTAGAAGAAACCCCTTCGGTAAACCCAAGATGTCACCAGTGAAATGCAACTGGCAAAGCCGACCCAAGCAGAGAGCGTCCTCCACCTGCTCCACGGCATCCCGGTTCCCATCCTAATGGGCTGCTAGTTCTCTCTCTCTTCGTATTATCCAGCTGATCTACTGGAGACCAGGGCACTAATATCATTGTAAACTGAGTCCTAGATGGAGCAATTAGCAGCCCGATTACCTCCTCCGCTCCGCTTTCTCCAGAGCCCAGCAGTAGCGTTCCATCCTGCATGCCACGCTAGGGCAGGGGCTGGGGAGTACTCGATCTTGCCCAAGACGCTATTTAAATAACATCCGTGTTTATTCTGCCCAGCCAGGTTGTGCAATTGTGCAATGCGAATCGGGAAGCATAGCATCTTTTTTGTGGCTGGATGGCGGGTCAGAGCCAAGGAAGTCCCCTCTTCTCCCAAGCACACCACACTTACCCTTTCCCCACTCAGTTTCTCTCTTTTCAATACACACACACACACACACACGCACACGCATGCATGTCTAAGGGGCTTCTTTTCTTCCTCTTAATGTGATACAAAAAAAAAATCTCCTTGTGTTGATCTATAACTTTTCCATTTTTTTCCCTGGGAAGGTTAGTTGCCATTGTCTTATTCTGTGTGAGCCAACATGTGCGTGTGTGCGTGTGTGTGTGCGTGCATGTGTGTGTGTGCACACGTGTTTCCTGATCATTATTTTTCCTAACTGCTTCTCCACAATGAGTTGAAATTCAACCGCGTTTGGAAAACAAATAGTTCCAGCGCTGCATTTGTTGGAGCCGAAGCCCGTTGTCAGGTGCAGCCGGGCTGTCGGCTACCCCATGCGGGCGTGCGGAGACATGGAATCGCTCACCGTGCCAGGGTCTCCGGCTGAGCTGGGAGCAGCTTTCCACGCCTCCCCTCAGTGTCTGGTTTTCCTGAGTGTTTTTGTTTCTTGGTGTGGCCGGAGCTGGCCACCCAGAAGGGCCGTTGTGTGTAACAATAGCCAGTGCTCATTTGCATACCGCGTCCTAGGCAGTATGCAAATCGTTACATGGCATTAATATTTTGCAAATGAACACTATATATCTAGGAATAATTTAGCTGATGCAATGGAAAGTGTGTGAAACATACAGGGAAGAAGAGAGACAATGCCATAAACACCAACTTTTAAAACTCTTAACCTTATGGTCTCTTTGCCGTAGATATTTTTTCTTCCTGAACGAGACATTGCAGACAGAGTGAGCCCCCGCCCCCCACCATGAGCCAGCCCTGATCTCAGCTTTCCCTCCTACCCTGAGCCTAAATTTAGAGTTTATGATGCCAATTGATGTTTTCAAATGTTTATTATACGATTATGTATCCATAAACATTATGTCCTGTTGCTCGTGCAGGTTTTAAACTTTATATTAATGGTATCTAGCTGTACAGATCACTCTGCATCTTGCTTTTTTCTTCCCACTTTACATAGATTACCGCATTTGGTCTGTGCTCGCAGCAGCCTTACGTGGCAGGCACCCTTTTACAGATGGGGAAGTTGAGGCACACTACTCTACTTCCAAGTATACACCACAAAGAAATGAGTGTTCAGGGCCACTAAAGACATGCACAAGAATGCCCACAGGAGCTCTACTCAAAAGAGCTAAGAATTAGAAACAGCTCAAATGTGTACCAACAGGAGAATGGGTAACAAACAAATGGCAATGAAGTCATGCAGTGGAATATTATACAGCAAGGAACATGCACAAAAGAGCCACACTCAGCAACAGGGACAGGTCTCGCAGATGTAAGGACACGAAGAGAATATAGTGTATGGTTCCACCCCTGTGAAGTTCAAAAACAGAGCTGGATGATGTTACTAGGGACCGGAGCGGTGATTACCTCTGGGATAGAGGGCACGATTGGCCGAGGAGGTCACGGCAGGTGCTTCTGGGTTGTTGGACGTATCTGCATCCTGATCTCGGTGGCGGTTCGTTTGCTCAGACCACCGTAGCAACACACCATAGGCTGGCGACTGGAGCAACCAAAACGTATTTGCTCGCAGTTCTGGAGGCTGGAAGTCCAGGGTCAAGGTGTGAGCAGGTTTGGTTCCCCTGAGGTCTCTGCTCTCACGCGGACTTTCCTCTGCACACATGCCTTCCCGGGGGCTCCTGCATGTCCCAGCTTCCCTTTCCACATAAGGACACCAATAAAATTACATCAGCGCCCATCCTAGTGGCCTCGTTTTACCTTAATTACCTCGTTAAAGGCCCTATCTTCAAATACAGCCACATTCTGAGATCATGGGGGGCTAGGACTTCAACATACGAATGTGTGGGGTACGTGATTCAGTTCATGGCACTATGCACGTGTGAAAATTCTCCAGGCTTGCCTTCAGGTTCAGGCATTGCATTATACGGGTGCCATACCTCGGTGATGATGACATTGATGACAAATCTCTTGTGCAGATTCGTGCATGTCACCCTGGCAGAGTGGATTTGAGCCCAGACAGTCTGGTAGCTTTACCTGCCAAGTGCACGCACTGATTAAATGGAAAAGGTTAATATTTGAACGTAGTTCTAACTCACCTCCAGATTGCTTTTCTGGCCTCTAATCACCTGTAGGGACAAAGTTGGGGCTCTCTGGGCACCCAGCTCTCTCTCAGGGTGCAGAGGAGTGAGTTTTCCATTCTTTATACCATCCATCCCATTTCCAGAATGCATTCACGCCCATGCTCACATTTTCTCATTGCTGGAAGCCTCCTGGGCAAGCACTTGTCCTCATCATCCCCATTTCACAGATGGAGAAACAGAGTCCCAACCAACGTACCTCCAGAGGACCAGATCTCCAGGTTCCCATGAGGTTCCATGGGCTCAGGTAGATCAGATCCTGCTGTGAATCCCAGCTGGGGGACCCAAATCAGCAGCCGTCACTCTGAGTCTCGGTGTTCTCATCTGTCAGGTGGGCATGACAGCCCTGGCTCTGCAGGGACGCCGTGAGTACTCAGTGACACAGTGCCCATCTGCTTACCGAGGGGCTGCATTGTGCTTGGTGCACAGTCCAATCCTGAATCTTTTGCTTCCCCTTAGATTCGGGCTTCCACATTCATTGCCAAGAGCTGGCTGCTCAGCTTTCTTGCAGCTTTAAGATTCTATGATTTATGTGAACATCCCTTGGGCACTCAGCTCTGCATACTGCAGCAGAAAAGGAGGGACTGTCTGGGCTGGCACGGTCCTTAATTCCAAATGGATGACAATAATGTTAGCAAAGAAGCCACAAGTGGCAGTTCAGCTGTCCTTCTGCCTCTTGTTTATCCTGAGACACCCTGGGGCCATGACTGCCGCTCAGCGACAAGATTCCCTCCTGCATCCGGCTCGTGAGGGATTTGGAAGGATGGCCCGGCTCGGGACGGGGTAGCTTCCAAACGTGAACTTGCACCGCCGGCCTGGGCATTAGAGAATCATCCCCCGGAAACAGCCTCCCCTCTGCACAAGGTATTTATTGAAGGTTCTCCCCCACATTAGCCTATAAAACCGAGAGGAAACACAAAAGCCTTCACCTCACAGAGCGACATAAAAATAACCTTAAAGCGGGCGTCTATAAACGCAGAGCTGGTAATTATTCGGATCTAGTTAACCATGCAACAAAATGGAATCAACTCGGCTCCATTAACCTTATTTTCCAAGCACTTTTTGGTGATTCATGTTTATTACACTGTTAACATTTAAAAGAGTCGGTGCTCACCACCGTTCTCGCTTAGGAACTCGGTGCAGAAGAAAATGCACACTCGTGGGCAAGGGAACTCGATTCAGCAGAACTTATTTCTCTTTTGCCAGCCCCTGCCCCAAAGAGCCCTCACTCATCCAGTTGCTCGTTCAAGTTACGAGTGTTTATTGAGCACCTGTTATGTCTCAGGTGCTTGTCTAAAGTAAGCTGTGGGCAAAACCGCCCCCTGCTCCACGGAGCTGACGCTCTAATGGGCTCTAATGGGGGAAGATCAGTGAAAGCAAAGAACTTCTACTCTGACCTGAGTCCCCGACCCAGATCTCTACCTGGGCCACTTTAAAACTACAGTTCCTAATCTTCATCACGTTTTTATTCCCTGGCTTTGGCGTTTATCGAAAACAGCTGCCTAAATCTATTCACATCATGACGGCTGCAAATGCTGATTTTCCTAATTATTCTTCCACATTTATTAGCGGGCTGCCTAGCATAGAGGAAGGCTGTGCCTTCTTGCCTTTGTGTCTATTTATTTATAATCGGAACGCATTCTTACGTTACTCAGTGGCCTGTGATCCATTATTAAGGTCATTAAAAAAAAAAAAAGGTGGAGACACTGTTCTAGAAGGAACATTTGAATACCTAGAAGAAACTCAAGAAACATGACATCCAAACACAATGTATGATCTTGAACTTGGTCTAGGCCAGGAGATGGGAATGGGGAAATAGTTATAAAGGACATTATTTGGGACAATGGGTGGAATTTGAATAGTGGCTGTGGGACAGTTTTCCCGTTTTGCTAATTATACTGTGGTTATGTGTGAGATGGCACTTGTACTCAGGAAATGTGCACTGAACTATTTAATAAGGGGGTGATCAACCACCCCAGCTTGCTCAGGACTCTGAAGGGTTTCCCAGAGTGTGGGGCTTTCTGTGCCAGCACTAGGAAAATACCAGGAAAACCAGGACAGTCCATCACTGTAGAAAAGGAGCATTTATATTACAACTTAATCAAATACTTCAGAAAAAATCTAATCTAATACCTATGTGTACATATATGTATGTATATGTGTGTGTACATGTCATGTCTATGTATTTGTGATAAATTCAGTCAGAAAATGATCAACAAATGTGACCAAACATTTACAGTTGGTAAATCTTGGGAAAAGCAAAGGGAAATTCATCGTCCTAAGAGACGCCAGAACAAAGTACCAGGAACTGGGTGGCTTAGAACGACAGAAACTTACTGCATCACAGCTCTGGAGATGGGAAGTCCAAGATCAAGGTGTCAGCAGGGCCGAGCTCCCTCTCACCTGTGGGGGTACAGTCCTTCTTTGCCCCCACCGGCTTCTGGTGGCCGCAGACACCCCTTGGCTTGTGGCAGCGTCACCCCGTCTTTGCACGACCGCTCCCTCCTGCCTCCAACCGCCACCCTCTGCGCGTGTGTCTCTGCGTCCGAATCTCCCCTTTCTGTTTGACACAAGGACCCCAGCCATGTTAGATTAGGGTTCGCCCTAATGACCTCATTTCAACTCGATCACCTCGGTCAAGACCCCGCTCCCAAACAAGGTCGCTTTGCAAGGCCCCGGAGGGAGGACACCAACCTCCCTTTTGGGGGAGGGGAACACAATCCCACTCTTAACAGTACTGTCCTTGCAACTTTCCTGTAAATGTGAAATTATATCAGCACAAAAGTCATAAAATTGGGTGACATCATTGCCCCTTAAAACCCTGCCCCCATAATATTCTGAAATTAAAAAGCAAAACAAAAAACTCAATGGGGTCCTGTTGCCCTTATGGGACCTCAACGGTCCTGTTGCCCGTGTGCCGTGTCAGGGAGGGCCCCAGACAGGTCAGTGCAGGAGACTTGGATAAAGGGACTATGTCCAAAGGTGGGGGAGAATCTCACGAGCCAGCAATGGCCTGAGAGGGCAGGGGAGGGAGGGCGGGGAGGAGGCTGTGTGGGAAGGTCCCCGACGATTCCTGTGACAGCAGATGGCCTGTGCGGTCCCCACGGGGAGGAAGTTGGAGAAGTCAATACACCAACATCAGTCTCCTTCCAGCCACTACAGGCTCCCTGACGGCTGGACCCAACCTGAAGCCATCGATGCCATCAAAGGCATGTGATCCTTGTCCTGGGCACCGAGCACGGAGGAGCAGGGCAGAGGGTGCTCCCCAGGGGTTCTGGAAGGCGCCGCCCCATGCCCTCCACTCTCACCCCCTTCTGCTTTTATCTCAGCGGCTCCACCTGTGCCGACACCTGCACGTCCCCTCCATCCCCGTCTCCCCCAGGGGCCTCTGCTCGTAGCAACCTGCAGCACCCTCCAAGGCCTCAGCAAAGCCGACTCCTGTCGTCCGCCCGATCAGCGAGCGACAGCGACAGCGCAGTCAACGCCTTGGCCCCTTCCAGAGCATCGGGGCGCGCGCTTCACACGGGCAGGGCCCGCGCGCGCGCCTGCTGCGCTCCCAGGCGCCCTTCAGACGGGCCGGCTCACAGCAGGTGCACGGCGGAGAGCTGGCGAGTGGCTAAAAGGACGCGGGGCTCGGGGGAGAAGCTGGCGAAGCTGTCCAGAGAAAACGGCAGGACGGACTGACGCCGGCGCTCCCGCGGCCCCCGCCAGTCACCTCCATTTCTGAAAGGATTACTTTGGACTCCAGAGGATTACCTCTGGAGTCTCTGTTATAAAGACATCTGCACCCAAATGTTTATGGCAGCACAGTTCACTATTGCCAGGTCGTGGAAACAACCCAAGTGCCCGTCAATTCATGAGTGGATTGTTAAAATTTGGTATATGTTCACAATGGAATATTACTCAATTTTAAGAAACGACAGTGAGCTAGCACCTCTTATACTATCCTGGATTGAGCTCGAGGCCATTATTCCAAGCGAGGTGACACAAAACCCCAAGAATGGGCCCCACTTGTACTCGCCATCAAATTGGTATTGACTGATTAACACTATGGTGCTCAAATGGTGGTGGTGTCCACCAGGGATTCTGGGGGTGGGGGGTGGACCCACATCTGAGAGATGTGTTGAGCACTGTGGAGGGGAGGGGCATGCTTGAAATGTAGTGGGGATGGGAATTAGGGGTCTCAACAGGGGGAAGGAAACCCTCTAAAACTGATTTATGTGAATAGCTGTACAACATGGTAAATTTACCAATAACCATTTAATTGTACACTTAAGACGGAGTAAAGGCATGATATGTAAATTACACTTCAACAAAGAAAAAAAAGGAGCAAAAAAAAAAAAAAAGGAACTCTGAAAAATTGCTTGCAAAGTGATTCAGGTACCAAACGCTCAGGAGAAGGAGACTTGTTATTTCATTTTGTAAGGTGACGTGTTTACGGATGTAAACTCGTGCTCGGTTCGAACATCTCCAGGGAGAAGAAACCAGAACCTTCCAAGGAAGGGAAGTGGAGAGCAAGGCCTGCTGCGGGCGCGTCGCGAAAGGACGCGTGTGTACGTAGACGTGCGCAGAGGGAGCAGGCCGCAGCGGGAGAGCGGGCAGAATTTACAAATATGCAGAGGCTCAAATTCTCATGTTGTTTTTTTCTATTTTTGGCTATAGAATTAGATGCGTACGTGTGAGCAAAGATTAGCCAATCAATGCAAGATGCGTGGGGGAGCTTTGGCTCTCAGTGATGCTAATTACGGGACTGGACTTGTGGATGGGGCCGCACGACGTAGGACAGCAAAGACTGTGCCCGGAAATCCCCGAAGCAAAGGTTGGAAGGAGGCTGAGTTGGGGTGTCCTAGGGCCGTGCTGCTCCAAGCGTGGTGTCGCCCCTCAGCACGAGCACCCCAGCACGCCCCGGATGGGCGGAGTCAGCGCCCTCCTTCTACCCAACCCCCAGCGCTTTACGTGCGTGTTGCGGCTTAAGGAGCACAGCTGCAGAGGACGTCTCGCGGCATCTGGAGGAGGGACTTTCAAGGACTCTTATAGGTCTTGAGATCGCTGGTTCCACAATTCTTTTGCCTCTTTTTGTTTAACTCCTCCCTGGAGCAATTGCCTAAAAGCGACCATGAGCATACCACCAGGAAGTCCCACTCCCAGGCACGTGCAAACATTTTGGGGTAAATAATCCAGTACTGGTGGCTCGAATAAGATCAATTGGCAGTCACTGCACTGGCAAAGCAGATTTAAAAAAAAAATTCAGACTGTGTTTCATAAGCTCCTATAGCCCAGTTGTGAGGCAGCGGTACTTGCCTGGAGAATGCCAGCTATTAATGCGGAAAGAGTAAGGCAGGATCAGGAAACCGGCCTTCAGCCACACCCCAGGTAAGTAACTCATTTAAGAAAGATGCGTTGTTACGTGATGTCAGGTGTGTGGCTGAGGGGAACCTGGACGTCTGTACACACACACCGCTGCATCGTTTCAAGGGGAAACACAGAGTATGTGGTGGGTAAACACCCTGCAGCCACCCACCCGCCTAACCAGGGCTGGCCTCTCCCAACATGGCTAAAGGGGGGTCAGGCAGAAGTCACAGGTCTCCTGACAGGCTACAGCAGGAAGAAGATAAAATCCCTGTGATGTTCTCTAGCCACAGGAGCTGACCTTGAATCCACCCACCCGATAGAACCAATCTCCAGTCCTCAGGGACTACAGGGGAGAGAGGAACAAGCCAAATGACACCACAAAGAAGCAACCAGACGAGCCCCGACGGTAGGACATTGTGCAGAATGAACCCAAAGGGATGTTTTGGGGGCAGAAAAGGGGGAATAGTTATCGGATCAAAGAACACGCAAGTGTGGAGGCGGGTAACTGAACATGCAGGATGCAAAGCCCGGTGGGCAGTATGGTTCCATTTTGGTAAAGAGGACACAGATCAACAGCAGACAGACAGACACGAAGGTAGGGCAATCTCTGGGCGGTAGGAACATGTTGTTTCTATTTTCTTGTTTTTGCTTATCTCAATATTCTAACCCCCATGATGCCTATTTACTGCTTTTATAATAAAACACGTATAAAGGTGTGCAAATGCCGTTTAACTCCAGACATCTGCAAGTGGCCAGTTAGTCATTCATTCATTCACTTATTCACTCAGGCGCATGGTTTTAGTTAGCGACAGTGTCATAGCTCTAGTGATGGTGTTCAGCTCACGAAGGTAAAGGACTCCCATCTCTGCCCTCAGGTTGGTCCTAGTCTGGCCAGGGAAACAAACACAGAGGTGTGAAACCAATATTGACTTGGGGATATGGTGACCATGAGGTGGAGAGATGTCCTGGCTTTTGGGGTATAGGAACCCACTCCAGGGACTCCAGGAAGGGAGGGTTGGCATGGAGGCCAGGGTGGGAGACGATACAGCAGAGTCTAACCTCTGCTTACCCTTCAAAGGCCAAGTCTCTCTCCTCTCTTAGCTCAGTCATTCTGACCTTATTTGAATTGCTGAGGTGTGCCCAATTCCTTCCTGCCTCAGGACCTTTGCACCTGCTCTTTCTTCTGCCTGAAATGCTCAGCTCTATCCCCAACCATGTATACACCCATGCACACATTTTACCTCTACAAATTTTATACCTATTCACCCTGTGGGTCTCAAACATCATTCCTTGAGGGATTCACTCCTGGACTCCCCAGATCAAGCATCTTTCCTGTCATTTTTCCCCATGGGACCTGTCCTTCAGCGTTCTGGCACTTTGCATGGCCGTGAATGAATGTACTCATTTTGCACTTTATTGCTCAAAGTCGTGGAGACAGTTCCATGCCTTTTTCATTTTTGCAACTCCACTGATTAAGACAGAGCTTAGCACGTAGCTCTTGCTCAATCGATATCTGTTGCCTAAATGAATGAATGAATTTTTCTAGCAGTCTGATGGTGAGAAAGTCCTCTCTCTTGTTTATGTTTCTTTAGTCAGTTCTTATCAGCACAGGGACAACAGCAACTCCTAGCTTTTATTGAGAACTTGCTGTATGCCTGGAGCTTTGCTAAGCATCCACACACATTATCTGGGCGAGTGCCACCAGCAACCCATGAGGTAAGCATTGACAATAAACCCATTTTTTGGACGAGACAGTGGAGTTTAAGAAAGTCTCAGTGTCTTATAAACTATCTGGCTTTGTATAACTCATCCCCCCTCTCAGAATCTCAATGTAGGGAGGCGTCAGCAGTCCATGCATGCAAAACTCAATTCAGTGCATTGCTGAGATGCTCTTGTCTGTGAAACGGACTAGTGCCAGCGACATCTTCATGGCTGTTAAGTGGGCCATTTGTGCCTGGTACCTACGGAGCACTTGGTAAACCGTTGGACGAGGGCACCCCGGTTTTATGACTTTCACAGCAGAATCCCTGGCAGGTGGCCATGCTTTGCAATTCCGTGGCGTAGTAACCATGAATCACCCCCAAAGACTCCAGGACACAGCGAGTCTGCCTGCTCTGCCCAGCCTGTCGTGCCGGGAGACGCTGGACCCCATCACCAACTCGGCGACCTCAGCTGCCGACAGAGCTCCGCGCACAAGGGCCCTCCTGCCGCCCTCGCTGAAAAGACCAGTAAATCCCGCAGCCAGTGTGTCTGGCTCTGCCTCTTGTCGCCCCCTAAATCTCCCTCTAAGTGGCAGGACTCTGGCCTGACTGCCCCGTCTGGGGGCATTTGCTCCATAGCAGAGGAGATCGGTGCCAGGAGCCGCCAAGGGGCTGGCGGGGACTTTGTTTTTCCATCTCATGGGTGGCTGCGTCTTTCCTGCCTGACTCGGCCCTGCTCAGACACAAGCTGCAAACAGTAGGGGCCTAGAAGGGGACCTCAGAACTTCCCGCTCACTCAGCTGCCTTGGCTGGCTTGAGTCAGAGTTCCGGAGCAGCCTCATCTTCAAATTGCTGTGGTGTTGTGAAGGTCAGATAATTCACAAATTCTTGCGAGTAGCGAGTGCCTACTGCATACTGCGTGCTATGGTTATCTATCTGACACATACCACTTCATTTTGTTCAACCATTGTAGAAAGTCAGTTGTTTAGCACCCTTTATGGAAAAGTCATGACTAGTGCTCAGAGAGGTTGGGTGACCTGGCCGAGACGACACAGCAGAGCTGGGACTCAAATTCAGGCTCATTTGACCACAAAGGCAGAGAGTTTTACGCACTGTGGACCCCTCCGCTGTGCTGGCGGCCACGGCCTGCTCTACTGCTTTCCCCGAGGGTGCTCTCGGCCGCACACTGTTATAAGCACAGTAAGAATCACAATGCCCATGTGCCACGTGTTGTTACACAGATTGCTTCCTTTACATGCTTTGGTTACAGTCCTTATTCTGATTATTTTAGATGGGCCTGAAGCAGAATCTGGAGCATTTTCTAAACAGGCAAAAGACTCTGACCTTCAATCCATAGGGAGCCACAGCAGGTTGACAAGGGAGAGCATGATGTGATCAGACTGGCCTGTTTGGGGGGTGGCTGGGGCTGATGAGAGAAAGATGGATGAGAGGGAGAGAGACTAGAGAAATAGGGAAGGATGGAACCAAATGGGACCCTTTGCTCCTTCTCTCTTCCCAGGACGTGGTGTGTCCCTGAGAGACCCGGCCTCCCCTGTGGCAGCACCTCAGCCCCCCATCCCTGTCCCTTCTCAGCCAGTTGTCCTAGCTCAGACCACAGCCCACAGGTCCCCAGGCTTAGAGCATTCTGCCCAAGGCGGGCAAGGAAAAACTCGGTCTCTCTGTTGATTCGTTCATCCAAAAGCTAATTATTGAGCACCTGCTGTATGCAAGGCACTGAGCGTACACCACAAAATAAGACACTTGAAAGGACAAGCTGGGAATCAGAAACATGGGGTTCAAACTCCCCCTCCGCCTTGAACCTGCACGAACTTCACCTTTCCCGGTCTTCATTTCTTCTTCTGTAAAGCGGAGATGCTACTCACATCCGTGGCACAGCGCCATCGGGAGGATGCGGCGAGATGTAAAGGATGCAGCTGGTGCGGTCGGCTCCTGGGGACCTGCGGGGTTCCTCATCCAGAGAAGCCGAGAACGGGGCAGTCAGTGCGCGGGGAGGGGAGAGGAGAGAGAGCCGTGGGTCTCAGTCAGTGGTTCTTATCCGGGGTCAATTTGGTCCCCAGGGGACATTTGGAAATATTTTTGGTTTTCACATCTTGAGGATAGGGAAAAGCTGCTGGCATCTAAGAGGCCAGGGATGCCACTCAACACTCTGCAGAGTGCAAGACAGCCACCACCCCACTGCCGAGAGTCACTGGCCTCGGAGGCCATTGGTGCTGAGGGGGAGGAGGCTTCACTAGGCTGTAGAGAGGGGCCCGGGGTCCCAGCGCTCAGCCTGCCTGTGCAGGGGACACCCTGCCCCCTGACAGCCTGGGATACCGAGTGTCAACCCTGCCCACCATCTTGCCCAGCCGGAGGGCTTCCTGGCCCTGGGCAAAGGGTGGCGGTGCCCCATCTCCAGACAGGCCCCCACCCTAAGGTGCCATCTCTGGGTGGTTATTTGTGTAGCTGGCGCCAGCCCTGGCAAGAGCACTGGGCTCCCAGCACTGACCGATCTGCTCCTAGCTGGGTGCCCACATGGAGCAGGCTACCCAACACTACTGTGACCGCAGCCGTCCCTGCTCAGGTCCCTGCTCTGTCTCTCTGGGGTCAGCGGCTGAGCCAGCAGGAATTGTTCCACCCGACGGCTGGGAAGACCAGCAGCCGCAGCAAAGGCTACTGGGGGCCGGGCTGTGGTTCTCGGGGGGGGGGCAGCGTGTGAGGAACTGCAGGAGCCATCCAAGTGGGGACAGAGGGCCTGGCTCTCCCAGACGAGGAGGGCTCCCAGATATAGGTTCTCTGTCCCTTCTGAGTTGAGTTAGTACTTAGCCTCTGCCAGCCACGAGGGCTCACGAGAGAACCCAGAGCTGTCTAGCTCTCTCCTCCGTAAGGCCTTTGGGGTCCATCTCAAAGTGGGAGCCTCCGTGTCTGGCCTCCTTTATCTCCTGCCACTTGGACATAGCTCGGGGCACATAGCGGGTCCCAGAACTGGTGCACGACATCCTCTCCCGTGAGTCCCAGGAAGCCACACTTGCCTGAGGCTGCCTCCCTGAGGCAGGTGGGCGGGGAGGTCACCTCCAGCAGAGCCCAGCACACAACACGTCCTCAGCAAAGGCTTGGGAACGAAGGAATGCAGAGACGCACCTCGGGAGACCTGGTGTTTACACCCAGAGCTGCATCGGCTTTGCCACGTGACCTCGGGCAACCCACTTCCTGCCCCCAGGCCTCAGTGCGCAGGTCTGAACGATGCAACTCACTCTTTCCTGTTAAGGAAATGCTCAGAGCAAGGCCTCAAACCAGGCTCGTGACATGATTTTCCCCAGAGCGAGTGACCCATGCAAGGGAGAGAGACAGACAGGCGAAGACAGACATGACAGTCTTTTTATGCTCTAACCTTGGACGTGGCAGGCCATCGTGTCCCCGAATTCCAGGGGCCGCGCACACCAGCCCCGGTGCAGCTGTGTGGGTGTGAACAGCAGGCGGTGGAGACCGCAGGCGCCATCTGGGAAGCAGAGTGACACAGGGCAGAAGACAAGGCTTTTCCAGCATATCAGGGTGGGGCTGAGGAAGGGACAGAAGCTGGCATTTTTTTTTAAGTCCCTGCCATACGCCAGGCGCCATTGCAGGCTGTGTTCATGTATTATCTTATTTCACCTCCATAGCTAACTCGTGGGACGGTGGAATCACCACCTTTTCAGGTGGGGAAACAGAGATCACACACGCGGCTGGTGACGGAGGGAGGCGGGTTTTTGGACCCTGGGACCGACCACACTGGCACCCTCTATCAAAACGCTGAGAGAGCAGGCACAGGGGGCCAGGCTCCTGCTTGTTAGCCTGGAACAACAGAAACACCTAGAATCTTCCAACGAGGGGCTGAAAAGCACTTTGCAGAGGACTGCCAGTCCTTCCTCTCAACCCTGCCAAGGGGACTATCCTTGTTCCCAGTTCACAGGTGAGAAAACTGAGAGAACTGAGGCTCAGCGAGTGGGTTGATGTCCCCAGGGTCTCCCAGTTCTAGGCTGGGTCTCCCCTTCCCTCAACCTGCCCCGACATCCTCAGGATGCCTGATTCACATCCAGGCTGCCCCGACAGGTGACATGTGTGCTCAGTAGGACAGACTCCCTGATTAATCCCAGACCCGGGCCTCGGAGTGTACCTTAAGCTCTGGACATTCCCAGAAAGAAGCCCAGTCATTGGACTGTGTGTGTGTGTGTCTCACCCGGGGGACCTTTCCCGATGTCTGAGGGGGGCTTAAGCCAGATTCTATTTATTCTATTTGAGCATCTGCTGAGACCATTTTGTCAGATGCCTACATGACTGAGGACTTAGAAACCAGGAAGAGAGGCTGAGTACAGAGGGCGAGGGAGGATTTTCCCACTGGGGGTCCCTTTGCTATCTCTTTTGAGAAGTCTTAATCCCTTAATCACTTTTATTAATCTCATAACAATCTTTCCAACATCGGTTACATCCTTCTTATCTTGGCTAAGCATTTTGGTGAACTCGGAGCTTCTTGTCACTTAGGGACTTTTTCCTTCTGCTTAAGGTGTCTGCTCTTACATAGTGTCTCTCTCCCTTTCTCTCTTTCTCTCTCTCCACCCCCTTTCCTCCCTCCTTCCCCTGCCCCATCCAGCTATGCTGTTAGAATCCAACAGCCCTTGAATTTCAGAGCTAGCAGGAACCTTCTCGACCAGCCAGCATACATTTCTCATTTTACAGCTGGGAAAACCAGGGCTCCCAGATGTTAATTAACTCGGTCAAGCTCTCCCCGTAGGTACAAGCGAGTCCGTGGCCACCGCCTCTCACTCTGGTGGCAGCTCTGAAAGCCCCGTATGCGGTTCCCCCAGCCCAGCTCGGTGTCTCCCTGTCTACCTGTGACAGTGACTTCTGCTACCCACCCAAAGCTCAGCAATCCAGCAGGGTGACATGGGACAAGTCAGGCATCGAGCAGCTGGTGGAGTCTAGTCCTGGTGGCACCCCTAACGCACTGCAGCCCACGCACTCCTCTTTGGGTGCAAATGCCCATCCGCTGCAGAGATATTGATACAGTGTGGAACTGAAATAGAATGTCTGTGGGCAGCCCGCAGGACAAGCACATGGGACTAAGCCGCTGGAAGAAGGGAGGGTCTCACACTGGAGAGACGTCGAGATACTGTCACCGCAGCCCAGGACACAACTGCAGCCTCAGGGTCACTTGGTTTGGAGGCTACAGATGGGCTGTTTCTGTGTGTCCTCCACGGTGATACACTGTGAGCTTATACACGTCCCCGATCCTCCTGCAAGCCTCGCGGGAGAAGAAGGCTCCTCCCGGGGACCTGCTCCCAAACTATCCCAGAATCCACAGAGACGCAAACATCAGCTCTTGGTGCACGCTCTCCCGGCCCCCGCGGTGCTCCATGGTGACTCCCAGAGCTTCCCTTTCCACCTCTGTGCCCTCCCGGCTCCTTCCCTCTTTGTCTGCCTGCCACGGTCGCGGGCGAGGGCGAGGGCGAAGATGGAAAACCAACTGCCGAACTTCGAAAATAAAAACAGCCCGGCCGGCTTTATTAATCTCCTGAAATATGCTCTCCAGTTGCTGCCAAGCCGAAAGGGCTTGTGTTTTCCCCAGAACATCATAAAAAAGTAGAAATGTTTACAGGGATGACTGGAAAACAGTGCAGTAGATCTCTCTGGTAATGTACAAGGTGAGGCAGTAATTGCTATGGAAACTAGTCATTATAATTCAATAAAAAGGGAGAAAAAAGTTAAGTTCATTGTGTTACCTGTGACTCTATCGTCACGTTCTTTACATATATTAGCATAAAATCAAGTCCCGCGTTTATTCCCAGGGTTCTCACCAGCTCTGCCTTCCACAAAAGGGTTAGTACGGATCAGCACACAGGAAGCCCGAAAAAGCAGAAGAAAACCCACTTTGCAAGAAATCGCTCCGTATTTATTTTTGTCCTGGGCGAAATACTGGCTGTTCTCGCATCTGCGTGCGCGCAGGGCGCGAGGGGTGTAGCCTGGTGCATTAGAGGAATAGCCTTATTGCTCTGCAGGCCCCGGGAGGTGACAGGCAGGGAAGTCGCCTTCCTTCAGACAAAAACAAAGATGCAAAGTCACGTGACTTGGTGCCCTCCGGAGGCCTGGGCAGCAGGGAGAGGCAAGCAGGGAACAGGCAGAGCTGCCGCCCGTCCCCGGCACCCACCCGCCGAGCCACACGGCTGGGCCGGGACGTTGGCACTAAGTACATCATAAGCAACGCGGAAAGCAGATCCGGACCTCAGGCGACTGTGATACCAAGGGCGGCGGGAATTACCTCACGCGGGAGGCGGGAGGCGGTGATTGCGCAAATGCCTATTTCTGGCAAAAGGAGATAAAGGAGCAACTCTAAGTGGCTGGTGCACGTGCCAGTGTGCTGAGAGCCGAAGAGGATTAAGATGGAAACCGTCACCCCCCTCCGCTGGGAAGCTTGCAAATCTCTACGTAATTGGGAGTCCAGAGACGGGGGGCTGGGGTTAGAAGGCAGGTGGGTCCTCGTGCAGCTCTGGACTTGTCAGCTGGGTGAGTTGGCTCACCTCTCTGGGCCTCTCTGGTTGCGCACATTGTGACAGTATCGACCCCCAGCTGCAAACTCACCCTTCATACTCTGTCTTCCGGTGCCTGGGCTGGGCTGCCGCGCACTGCATTTCTGCAGGGCTTGGGGGCCTATGTGAGCCTCTGCCCATCGGGAGTGCCAGAGGGAGACCGAGGCAGCTGCCAGGGAAAGGGACGCCCCGTTCCCGTTTGCTTGCAGTTTGGGTGGGCGTTGCCGAAGCAGCGGGTCTTCACCCAGCCGTGACAGCCGGTGCCAGGGCAGATCTTCCTCACCGTGATAGCCGACCTCCCCACACCCTTCAGACAGACCTTTTTCGGAAGCCTGTGCCTGAGTTCTGCCCCAGAAGAGTTTTGTTCCCTCCTCCAGGGCTTTGGTCCCCCCCCCAACTTCTCTCTTTTCTCCCCTAGACCAAGGGAAGCAGCTGCTCCCTACAGTCACCTGTCTCTGTGTTTCCTCAGTGACTCCTTTTTGCTTTTCCAGTTGGTCAGCACCGAATCAACTGACCCCCCTATGTTAAATTCTCTCTGTTAGAATGCCTGGTGTGGTTTTTGTTTCTTATTTTGGGTCTCGTCTCTTCTAATCCTCACTCCTTGGTATCCAGAACAATCTTTCTGATAACCAGTTTGATCAGGTCACTGCCTGGAAGGGCAGTCAGGGTAACCCCCCATCACCCACAGCAGACACCCTCTGTCAATCACATTTCTCTTCACCATGGACACACCCTCAGAATCTTTCTTAACACAGTGCTTCAGGACAGCACTATTCATGCCCCAGAGTTGGCAGGTGTTATGGAACCTGTTTTCTAACCTTTCCCTAGGGGATGAGCCCCATCTCTGAGTTATGACCCCTGAGAACTATTTGGTAATCTATCTCATGTTTATTATATATCAGGCATTCTACGGTCGTGCCTTGTAGAATCTTCAGAAAGAAATCCACCCCCCTTAATGCAGTCTCCCATAGGGGTAACTTTATATTTGTTTTTGTCCAAAAGAGCCCACCTTGCATACTTGGGTCTACTGTAATACCTAGAGGAATTCTTCAACTGCGACTTAATGAAGTCAACACAAAAGAGTTCTTTGAGAATGACTGAATCTCCTCTCTGGAAGGAGAACTCGACTGATAATTTCAGCATAATTATACATAACAAACTCCAAGTGGCACACAGTAGCTCTCCGATATGAATTGCTAATTGTGTCCACATTAAGTCATTGATAGAAATCCTTATCTGGATGTGGCTACGAGGCTCCGGCTCTGTTCTCTGGCAATCTGAGGTCTTTTCTCCAAATTCTGCTGTTCTGTTTTGCTGCCTTCCACATTGGCCTTGGGTCCCCTCCACCCCCCTTCCTGTCCCCCCTAGGCACACACAGCAGGATGTACGTGAGGGCAATGGGTAGATGCAATAACATAATGAGAACTAGACCCTGAGCCTGAGAGTCAGGGAGACCGTGGGGAGTGGTGGTGACCAGCAGTGGCAGGACGGTCCGGCTGGTCTTTGCCGTGGAAGCGCGGGACCCCGTCATCACCGCGCATCTAGGAAATGCTGGAAGTCTGTGCTTTCACATAGAAATACTGAGGCTCTTTTTCAATATTGGCAGCGGATTCAAATTCCAAATGCAGCGCAGGGCAGAAAACGGTAAGTATGTGAGATGATGGATATGTTAATTAGCTTGATTTAAACAGTCTACGACGCAGACATATATCGAAACATCACATTGCACCCCGTAAACATATACAGTTATTATTTGGCGATTAAAAATAAAATTTAAAAAATGGTTCCTGGGGCCACTTTGGGCCTGCACACCCCTCATTTGTATACTTCCTGCAGGAGGCAGCACCAAAGGACAAGAGAAGGTCCCACACAGTGGCTAGGAGCAAGGACTCTGCAGCCTAAAAAGCCCACTCTGCTATTTCCGGTCTGTGCAACCTTGGCCAAGTTACTCAACCTCTCTGTGCCTCGATTTTCCCATCTGTTAGATGGGGATGTCAATAATAGTATCTAACTCATGACGTTGTTGTGAGGTTTAAATGCGTTAGACTAGGCGAAGTTGTTAGTAAGTACACGTTAGTTAGCATCTATAAAGACTCATGAAAAGTACGTAATGCATGGTAAGCAATAGGTCAGTGTCACTATTACTCTTAGCATTTTGAAGATCCTCATTATTTTGAAACTTAGGCTGTCCCCAGTTGTCCTGGTGGGAGACAGGCGCAGGTAGAAGGATCATAATTTGTATCCCCATTTTGCAGATGAGAAAACAGAGGCCCAGAAGGGGTTTTCACTTGCCAAGGCCACATAACGAGCACAAGGCAGCAGCCCATGACCAGGCTTTCCAAATCTGATCTCTCTCCTCTCTGACACTCTCTGCTGCCTCCCAGCCAGCCAGCCAGCAACTCTGCCACATTGCCAGATGTTCCTTGCTGTACTCCAGACACAAAATGACAATGAGGTGCTTTTTTTTTTTTTTTTTTAAGAAAGAGAGAGCGCGCGAACAGAGCAGAGGGTGGGAGAACTGTTCTCATCACAAATTCCTCTCTGGCCCTTTTCCCAGACTTGAAGTTGTTGGCACGGCTGGCGAGATTCAGGGCAGGGGAGCGGAGAGTGAGCCGGCGTGCTGAGCACACGGCCGGGTGGGGGCAGATGAGGGTCTGGAACTGCCCACCCTGATTTCTCAGGCTGTCCAGTCCCCGGGGCCAGGTGCATCACGGTGAGGCCCAGCGCAAAGTAAAAACGCAGAACCTCTTGTGCCAGGACTGTGAAGAATTTCAGGAGGCTCCAGCGCCGGTGAAGCCAGCCTCAGGCACTCCTCCGCCTCCGAGGGACATCCTGGCCTCACACACCGGGAGTGCGAAGAGGGTTAAAAGACGCCCTCGCCTCTCCCCGTGTCCTGGTGAGATAAAACCACCACTGGGAGACCCAGGACAATTTTTATATAGGATTAGAAAACAAAAATCAATATTTAATTATCTGTAAGCTTTTTGTGTCACTGAATCTTTAGCACCCGAACAGGGAGCCCAGGCTGCCAAAGCAAAAGTAAGTCATTAAAGACGCAGGATCGCTGGCCATCCCTTTTTAGAGCCAGGCCATAAATAGAGTACATTATCACGCCTCGCATGCTGGTATTGTTATTTATCTTTACAATCTCTATTTACCTCTATTTATAGCACATTTCCCCCATATATTACGGGGCCAGGTTAACTTTAAGGGAGTTCATGAAAAGAGGTACTTAAAACTTTGGAACACGCTTATGTGGACAGATGGCAAGGTTTTCAGAAGCTATGGGGCCCAGAAGGCCTATTTGAAGGGTGTTGATTTTTTTTTTCCTTTCTTCTCTTGTGCGTACACTCTCTCGCTGAAGTCTGCCCGGAGTCCTTCATCTCTGGCACAGTAACTACAGAGGACGCGCAGAAGGATGGGTGGCGAGGCTGGACAGATCCTGCCTCTGGACTTTCAGGTCTGACCTGCAAATGGGCTCTTTAATTTGGTTGAGCTGACAGCAAAGCCGACTTCCTAGAGGCTGGAAGCCTTTCCTTCGCCAGGGAAACCCTCACCGAGCTTTGTACACCGCCTTCTTAATTTAGGGTTAGTCACACCGGATTGTAATAGTCTGTTTGATGACCTGCCTCCAACATCTCCTCCAGGCAGGGACAGAATGTGGGCCGCCGGGGGACCCACAATGCCTAGCGTGATTTCCAGCACATAGTAGGTGCGTAACAGATGTGAGCAGTGATCATACAAGGGAAGCAGCAGTTAAAGGGGACGCAGCATGACGCCGACCTGGGTGTGAATTTCTGCTTCGGAGCTTACTGCTTAGGGGACATTGGGCAGGTTGATCGGTCTCTCTGAGTGTCAGTTTCTTCACTGAGCGACCTACATGGCCCAGTGCCTGTTGCAGGAAGCATCCCAGCAGGAGTTGATTCGATATCACCAATCGTAAGAGCCACCCAGCTCTTTAGAACCAACGTGAATGTGGGAAGCGGATGAGTGAGTGCGTGGATGGGTGGATGGATGGATGAAGGAAGGAATAAAGGAGCAAGTCCAGGGATGGGTGGATGGAAACACAGGAGAAGCGTTCCTCAGAAGCAGAGCTGGGATCCAGGAAATGTAATCTGGGGAAGGCTTAGAGGCGTTTTTGCTTATTAATTTTAAAAATAAGGCAGTCTAGAAACAGACCTGAGGATTTGTAAAAATCTGCATGTAATAAAGGCAGCATTTCAACTCAGTCGGGAAAGGATTACTTCACAAGCAGCGCTGGGATGACTGTTTAACTATCGGAGAACAAAAACGGGCTCACGTGGCTACTTCACAGGCATTCGGCAAAATCGGCTCCCAGCGGACTGGAGTTAAATGTAACGCATAAAACTCCGTGACCCCCCAGTGAAAATGTGGGTTAGTATTTCATGACCTCAAACAGTGAGGGTATTTCTAGGTATAAAAACGAAATAATAATCTATAAAAGTACATATAGACTGATTAGGCTACATAAAATGAAAATATTTATAGGCTAAAAAATAAAATAAAAGACCTACACACAGCACACTGGGAAAAATTATTTGCTTCGTGTACATTAGGCAAAAGGTTAATAGACACAGCATATGAAGAGCTCTTGGATATTATTAAGAAAAGAAAGAATAAAAGTAAACAGAAAAAAAGTTAGCCAAATGTAGGAACAAAATATCAATCAAAGGAGGCGTAGAAATGGCCAAATACGCACACAGCACAAGCTGCCCTTCACAGCAGAAAAAGAAATTCCACTTAGCTCAACAGATAATGGTTTAAAATGGTCAAATCAGCAAACTTTTCTTTAACGATAACACAGACTTCTTGTGAAGATGCTGCAGAAGAGACATTCCTGAACATTCTGGGAACAACCTTTACGGAACGGAAGAGTAAATGCTTTCTGTGGTTGCCTTGAGATTTTGGGAGTCATTTGTACGGTGTCTCTGTGCAAGAGCTGAGAGACACAGTTTCCACACAGCTTTCCCCTCTCAGTTTCCTCTCAGTGGAGACGCGCAACTTCTTTTTTCCTTAGAGAACACTTAGCAGAACTCATCACAATTTTAAATACATCCACACTTTGCCCTGGCAATTCCATTTTCCGGAATCTACCTTACAGCAATACTCACCATGTCCTTAGAGATGTATTTTCCAGGAGCAACACCGTGACATTGTTTACAATAGCATAGAAGAAAATTAAAAGCAACCTCATTACCCATCAAGAGCGAAATGTTTAAGTAAACCAAAACGGTTGTTTCCTACGTCAAAAATGGTTACATATTTACAATTTCAACCTAATATACCCACGCAGTGGAATACTATACAGCCATAAAAAAGAATGAGGCAGTTTAACATGGGCAACACTACGGGATCATGTCGACGTTCAATTGTTAAGAGAGAAAAATAGTTTCTAGAAAGCGTGCATATCACGGTCCAGTCTGTGTAACTAATTTAAGTACGGATATTACAAAGTCTTCAAAAGCAGGGTGGTTTCAGGAAGTATTCTCTTTTTACTCTATGGATTTCTGCATCACCTAACCTGCGGCTTTTTGTTCCACTAGAATTACCTTGTTCTCCTCGTGTGCCCGCCTACACAAGCCAGTCTCATGAACCAGCCTGTGACTGTTTTCTGAGCACAACCTCATCTGACACACCTCAAGGATTGCAGGGCTCTCAGGGTGACACCGAGCATCTTGGCCTGGCCGGTGCTGCCTCTTGTGTCTTGGATGCTCCAACTCTCCCCATCAAGTCACGGTTCTCTCCATTCTCATCTTGTTTCTTGCTCCAGATTCTTCCCATGCTGTGCCACCTCTCCCTGCCTTGCCCGTCTAGAAGTCTCCGCGAAGGTTCAGACGGCGCTTTCCGTAGGCAGCTTTTCCTAGTGCTCCAGTCCAGGCTGTCGTAAGTCCTCCTGAAGCTGTTTCAGGACAGAATTTGGCAATGGGTAGTCTGAGGTCTCCTAGCAAGAGAATCACTGAGACAATTGCTTTATTTTTTTTTTTTGTAGGGTGAAATTTACACAGCGTGCGACTAACCAGTTCAAAGTGTACAATTCTGTGACAATTTTTAAAATCTAAATTCCCTAGCCTTGACCCAGACTTACTGCACTGAAAGCTCTGGTGTTGGGTTCGGCAATCTACAGTTTTAATAAAGGTCCCAGATAACTCCTGCACACGCCGAAATTTAAAAATCACAGCCCTAGTACTTTGTTCTTTCTATTATAATAGCCCCTAACTGCTTGTTTTCATGTTTACCTTATAATCTCTAGACTGTGAGAATCTGTATCAAAGGTAGATAGATCAGTAGCTACATAGACACGAACACAAATGTGGGATATACACGCGTGTGTGTGACTGTTATTACGATGCTGAATAACGTATATTGCATCCTGGTACGAGGTTTCACAAACTGGAAAGTGCTGTCTAAAAGGAGGAGGTGGGAAAAATGCCCCACCGCCCCAGCCCGCTGTCAGAGCGAGCCAGCAGCCAGTGGCTGGTGCCTCAGCCCTTTCTGGAACCCAAGCAACGCTCTCAGTTGGGGAGTTGTTCCTTCCCCTTTCTGGCACCAGCTGGTGTCGACTACTGCCAGAAA
The DNA here is from genome assembly GCA_963574885.1 of Lepilemur ruficaudatus. Lineage (NCBI taxonomy): Eukaryota > Metazoa > Chordata > Mammalia > Primates > Lepilemuridae > Lepilemur > Lepilemur ruficaudatus. The sequence goes on from CAUYRT010075911.1 coordinate 53,761, forward strand.
GAAACGGTTTCCGGCAACCCTCGCCACGGAAGATCAGAGCTACATCCTAGGTGCAGGGGTGCAGTGGTGTCTGTTTTCAGTGCCTTCCAAGATCCCCCATGCGGGGATGTTGCTGAGCCGAGGCGGAAGCGCCGGGATGTTGGCAGGTCCGGCGTGGCTGCCTGTCCGTGCTCGGCGTGCGGGGACTGTCTCTGATGTCGAGGCTCTGTCCCTGTCGTGGAAGCCTGATCCATCTGGCAGTTCTCCATCCCCAGCCAAGGACCTGCTGCCTTCTGAGAGCCCTGGGGGTGGAAGTAAGAGAAGAAGAGGATGCTAACAGCTGGGGCTGGGAGGCCCTCCCCCACCCCTCCAAAAGCCAGTCATTATTAATCTTGAAACTAGGATGCTTGCGTTTCCTTGCAGACTGGCGTACCACAGAAAGAAAGAACATCACAGTGTGCACGCCACGGGCGGGATAGCACAGGACATTGGACTCAGCTAGAGCCTGGTTTGAATCTCGACTGTGCCCTTTTCAGGCTGTGTTACCTGGGGCGAGTTACCTGCCCTTTCTGAGCCCCTTCCTTGTCCGCAATACGTACCGCCCAGAGTTACTTTGTAAGGTTGAAATTACAAAATATCTGTGAAAGGCTTTATGCAGTACTTAAAAAAAAAAAAACATCCAATCTATACATGCTAATTATCTGCGGGAGTCTGTCTCTCCTCAGAATGATGGCTTTGTTTTCCATGATTGTAAAGTCCCTCAGCAAGGCCGGGTGAGAGCAGCTCTGAAATCAGAATCGGAGACCTGAGCTGTGTCTATGTAACTTCCTTGGCCACGCAGGGCAAGTCCCTTTCCTTGCTTCTTCTGCAAATGCAGGGAAGGATCAAATGGGGTGACAAGGACCACAGGCCAGAGCCTTTTAAGTGCCAGACACGTTTGATCTTCTGACACCTCTGGCATTATTAGCCCCATTTCTCAGATGAGCACACGAAGGCCCAGAGAGGCCAAGCTAGTTGCATATACCAATGAAATGCCAGGAAGAGCCAGGGTTCCAACCAGGCGTGTCTGTGCTCTTTCTACCTCCTCCCTTTTGGTCTTTCAGTAGCAATGATAGCAAATAAAACTCCATTGATTCAGCACTTTCCCCGTGTTGGGCACTGCTTAAGGACTTTGTCCTGTTCGTGTCCTTTCATCCTCACTGCAAGCCCGTGACACAGGCTCTGTAATTTCCCATTTCCCAGATGAGGACATTGAGGCTCAGCTTCCAAGTGGTGCAGTTGGAACTTAAATCCAGGACTGACTCTGTGTCCCAGGGAGTCACCCTCCCAACCCAATTCTCCCCTCCCTTTGCTCTCTCTCTCTCTCTCTCTCTCTCTCTCTCTCTCGATGATTCAACACAGGTGTTACAAACACCCCAAACATGCTAAGTGGAAAAAAAAATCAAGGCAAGAAATATTTGCATTTCCCATCCTTCCTGCACACAGACAAGGAGAGAGGAGAGCGTGCCCACGGAGGGAAGCATCGGGCTTCTCACCTCTCTGCGTGGCACTGACTTTTCTTAGTTAACCAGCCACCTCTCAGCCTCCCCCAGTCATCCCAGTTAGTGACGACGACCAGAAGCTTCCACCATAAATAAGTTGCACAGATTTCACAGATGCCCCAGGAAACTCGAGCCGGGAAATGGCTGAGCATATGTCTAAATGGTTAATTGACTTAATTGCTGTGAGTTGGGCGATTAGCGCACTTGATCCACCCCAGTGACCACAAAACGTCCTTAATGGTGTTCAGTTTATTTGTATGTTAAGCTCCAGTTACTATTACGGGGAACTTTTCAATTGCCGATTACCTCGTAAATATGTAATTGTAGTCGCGGGAGAGAGAAAGCCCGGGAACGTCTCAGGAAAGCCTTTCCGGGGCAGGACGAAAGGTACTGTGCATTCGCCCACTCAGTGACTGTTTACTGAGCACCTACTTATGTGCCCCATCCTCTGTGAGGCCCTGGAGATGGAGTAGTGTATAAAGCAGGCAAAACCCCTGCCTTTGGGGACAAACATTCTGGAGCAGGAAAGAAGTAAAGGCACGTGTCCATGCAATAATTCTAGATAAGGACCACGAAAAAAAATAAAACAGTGATGGAACGTGATGAGCTGGGAAGAGTTGGGCTGGGGCCAGGGTGGCCAGAGAAGGTCCCTCTGGGGACCGGCATTTGGGCTAGACATGAATGAGAGGTAGAAGTTGCCTCTGCAAGGCACGTGGGCATGGTGCCAGAGGCAGGGACCGCCAAAATCGTATTAAGTTCCTGAGATAGGAAGGGCCCTCCCTGCCTGAGAAATAGAAGAGAGGCCAGCTTGCCTGGAGCACACCATGCGAAGGTGAGACCAGTTCAGGACAAAGGAACAGAGTTTTAGGCAGAGACCAGACCATGCAGGGTCAAAGCAAGGAGCTTGGATTTTTTTTTTTTTTTTTTTGCAAGTGCAATGGAATGACATTGTTTGATTTGATTTATGTCGTCAAAGATCACTTTGGCTGCTGGGTGGAGTGTGGATTATTGGGGCAGGGGGACAAGAGAGGAAGCTGGGTGGCCAGTGAGGGAGCATCTTCAGCCCACCCAGGTGACAGAGGGTGCCCTGGCCAGGTTGTAGAGGCACAGATGGAGAACTGTGGGTATCTGTGGGTGTGTTCGCGAAGCAGATGGGATCAGACTTAGTTTGGAATACACAAAGATTCCTGGGTTTTAGCTCAAGCCATTGGGACAGGGATAGTGTCCCTTAGCAAGCTGCTGGGCACCTGGGAAGAACAGGTAGGCAGGAAGATTCATGTTTCCGAAAAGAACCAACTTTGGCCCGGCCGGTTTGCAAGGGGTAATAGTAATACTAGAGTCAAGGAGGCTGGTGGAGAGAGTATTGCTGAAATCCAGCTGGACACAGTGGTGGCCTGGGCTGGGATCAGGACCATGGAAAGGTGGGCTGTTACCTTTAGGAAATTTAACCTGACATGGGACGGAGCATCGGTAGCAAATCAGCTTTAGTCGAATCCATGTAGTACAAGACCTGAAAACAGAGGCCTCGAGTCCTGTCACATCCCAAATTATTACCCGTAGCCCCATCTTAATCCTTGTGAAGTTGGGTGGATGCGGGGAGGATGGATCAAAATTAGAATTATATCAAGCAGAAAATAATCTTCAGTCTGGGTTACACTGATAAAAAAAATAGGGAGAATTCATAATTACCATATAAAGCTGTTTATGTTTGTGATTATATGTTACTGCCACCTCCAGGCCCTGGCAGTAAATGATTTAATTGCTTTAGCCTGGAGCTGGGACCTGGTGAGCAGAAGGGCTTTGCCTGGTGGTGGGATGGGCGAGAACCTTCTGTTTCTATTCCTTCCGCCGGTTGGATTCTGGGTGTGGCCCTGGTTTTGTTTCTGCATCAGTTTCTGCCAGACCTGGTGACTGCTGCCTTTGGGTCCCGGTCAAGTTGTCCAAAGCCAGAGGTGGGGCTTCCACCAGGAATCTGGGTGTTCAAAGGAATCCGCCAGGTGTGGGAGACTGGGCCGACAAAAGGTGAGACAGGAAGATGCTGGTTCCAAGGCGACAGGCGTCAGGGACTTGGATTGGTTGGGAAGGCGTGTCTACAAAACATTTGTCCGTCCCTTGAGCCTAGGCGCCCTCAGAGGACCAAACCTCACCGACATGTCCACGGTGCCTCGTGCCTGGCTGGGAGGAGGTGTCTGCTTGAGTCTGGGCTCCCCGGGAAGCGGACTCTGAGACCAGGACTGCGGTGCTCGTGGGAGATCCCAGAAAGCACCTCTCTGGGAGTATGGACAGGATGGAAAGGGCGTCAGGATGGGGCACATTGTCAAAGACATTGTCACCCCAGGCCACAGGAACCTGGGAACCTCTGGGAGACAGTGTAGACCTGAGTGAGAGAGCTAGCTGGGGTATTCATGCACCAACGCTCAGGTTGTGGGTTGAAGGCTGCTCCCGAGTTGGGGGGTGGGGGATCATTCATGGGCAGAGAAATCTCCAGTGGCCAGAGAAACCCGTGGGGAAAGAGACACACACACTGGCTACTGAAATTCGGGCTGGAATGTCCTGGAAAGGTGAAGCCAAGACAATATAAAGGGGCACTAACAATGTTTCCCCCAGAGCCCAATAAATCCTATTAAATTCAATGAACGGATGGTGAGCTTGGAACCATCCAAAGCTTCATCAAGTGGCCAACTTGCCTTTTGGGTCCAGACTGTAGAAATCCCTGCCCTCGGGCCCTCGGGGAGGTCATTTTGCAGTTTTGTGTTTCCGGTTTCCCATTGCCGGAGTGGTGGTGATTGTATTAACTTCACACGATTGTTAAGAACATTGAACGTGAGATGCGTGTCCTTCATTCGTTGATGTAACCCACACTCAGCAAGCACCTACTGCGTGCCGGGTTCAGAGCTCGGTGTGCGGGAAGCAAGGAGGGCCCCCCAATCCCCGCCGTCGGAGGGCCCTGCCCCAGTAGGTCTCCATCGACGTCAGCTTCCCAACCAGTGGAGCGGCACGGAGTGCGGGGTAGGATCTGGAGCCTAAAGCCCACACCGCTTTAGGGAGGCTTCCAGGGAACGGAATCTAGACCCGGGTTGCCGGTGAGATCTCCGCAGAGTGGCCTCCGTCCACTGCCTCGTCCTGCACGCGGTTCCTGCGCGTCCGTTCTGGGCCAGCCCCCGTCCCCAGCTCTTCTCACTGCTGTTCCATCCCGTGCCAGGTGCCTTCCACGTAGGCTCGCTAAACCTCTCTCAAGCCAGCGCCCTCTGCTCCCTGCTGGAACACCACCCCAAGTCAGGACCGGCCGTGAACCCCGGGTTTCTGCAGGGTCCTCCTCCCTGGTTGCTACCCTGAGCATCCCTTGTTGAAAAGCTTCTGCAGTTCTCCGTGGCCCTGGGGAGAAAAGTCCGGGCTCCTTCACTCCGACCCCTGCCTCCCCGCCAGCTGGACGCCCAGCCATGCCTCCAGGCTTAGCACGCACTATTTATTTTAAATAGCGTTATTGAGATATAGTTAACACTCCACGAAATTCACCCATTTAAAGTGGGTGATCTCATTCAATAGTTTCAGTATAGTCAGAGTTTTGTAACTATCACCCAAATCTAATTTTAGAACATTTCACCACCCCACAAAAGAAAACCCTAACCATTAGCGGTCACTCCCTAGATACCTCCAACATCCAGGCCCTGCCAAATGCTAATCTATGTCTGTCTCTGTAGATTTGCCTGTACTGGAAATTTCGCATCGGCAGAGTCATACAATACGTGGCCGTTTGTGACTAGCCTCTCTCACTGAGCGTAACTGAAGTTCATCCACGCCGTAGCACGCATTGATACGTCATTGTGTTGTTATCATTGAATAGTATTCCATTGCACGGACAGACCACATTTTGTTTATACATCCGTCCGTGGATGGACTCCGGGTCTGTTTCCACACCTGGGCTGCTGTGATCAGTGCCGCTACGAACATTCTTGCGCAAGTCTTCTGTGGACGTATGTTTTTGTTTCTCTCGGATGCAGACCTGGGAGGGGAACTGCTGGGTCACGTAGCAACATTGCGGTTGACGTTCTGAGGAATCGCCAAATTCCTTTATGAAGGGCTGCGCCGTTTTACACTCCCACAGCAATGAGTGAAGGTTTCGATTTCTCGACGTCCTTGCCAACATTCGTTACTGCCTGCCTTTTTAATTACAACTATCTTGGTGAGTGTTGAAGTGCTATCTCATTGTGCTTTTGATTTGCATTTTCCTAATGATTAATAACACTAAGCATCTTTTCACATTCTACTGCCCATTTGTATATGTGCTTTGGGGAAATGCCTGTTCCAATCCTCTGCTCATGTTTAAATTGCTCATGTTTTTATTATTGAGTCTGAAGCATCCTGTATGTATCCTATTTTAGATACAAGTTCCTTATTAGACATTTGATTTGCAAATACTTTCTTCCATTCTGCGGGTTATCTTTTCAATTTCTTGATGGCATCATGTGCCACATATCAGCACCAAAAAAGTTGATGAAGTCTAATTTGTCTAGTTTTTTCTTGTCTTTCATGTTTTTTGGCATCGTGTCTAAGAAACTATCGCTTAATCCAAGGTCATGAAGACTTACTCCGAAATTTTCTTCTAGGAGTTTTATAATTTTGGCTTTTGTGTTTAGGTATATGATCCATTTTGAGTTAGGTTTTGTTTTTTTGCAAGTGGATATCAATTTGTCTCTAGCACCATTTTGAAAAGACTGCTTTCCCCCATTAAAAAATCTTGGCATCCTTCTCAGAAATCAATAGATGTTTGGGTTTATTTCTGGACTCTCAATTCTAGTGCACTGATCTCTATGTCTGTCTTTGTGCCAGTACCACACCGTCTGTACCCTTCCTAAGTGAGGTCAAATTTTCCCTCTAAATATTATTTATATGCCAGTGTTGATCCCTCCGATTAGACCATGAATCCCCAAGCAGAGTGGTATAGGACATTGTCTTGACAGTGAGTCGTCTAGCTTTTATTTTCATGCTGTGTGATTCTGGGTAATTTACTTAACCTCTCTGAGCCTGTTTTCCTCAGAATCCTATTAATGAAAAGAACAGTCTCACGTCTTCCTCCCTCCCTGCCCATCCCTGCTCCTCTCCCCCCTTCGAAGACAGAGACGCTTCATTTATCACTGTACCAGCGCAGTGTGTGACACAGAGGAAACACCAGGCGTATGTTAGCCGAATGAATGAGTCGCGGTCTCGCTGGGAGACGGGGAGGACAGGGTTTCCGATGGGCCCACGCAGCCGGTTCTAAATAAACAATGACTCGGTGGCAACTGACAGATCGGTTTCCGGCTCCTGCCCCTCCCGTTTGCAAGACGTTAACCTCTCTCCCTGGTGCCTCCGTCCTGGCTGGAGGCTTAAAGCTTCCTGCCTGCTGCCCCGCCAGTGGGTAGCCTCGCATCGTACGGGGGCTTCTCGGGCTTTCTGGGTTCACAGACCCTTAGTGTGCAGGAATTATGTCACCAAAAGAAATTCCTAATGGTTCTGCCTATGAGGCATTTAGGTGCAAACAGCAAGCGCTTGTGTCCTAACAACTTAGAAGCCATCTGAAAGACCAATATACATAGGTGAATCGGAGAACAATATTTTCATTACGTTCTTAAATGAGCACGATCGCTTCCTACTGAAACGCGGCTGGGCTCCATGCGGCTTCTGAAGCCTCGGGATCAGGCTGGAATCCGTCACCCTCGTTTCCTGTTCCACGATGGTTTTTGGCAGAGTTCTTGCTTTTTAATCAGAGCAACCACCAAAAACCCAGAGTCACCAAGATATGGCGTCATCAAAAGGAATGCAGCGTGATCTAACGCTGGAACCGTGAATGGCCTCCAGTGAGCGGTTCACACGGTGTTCTGCAGATGTCAAATATCACTGCGTTGCCTTGACGGTTTGACATATCCCGCGGTGCTCCTGAGAGTTTGCTGAGGCACCCTAGGGTACCTGGGCACACAGTTTGGGAATTGTAGACCAGGAGGAAAGAATATATAAACAGGTTCCTGAGATCTTCCCTGCGATTCCAGCTCTGTTGGGGATTCCCCTTGTGACCTTAGGCCAGTCACTTCTCATCTCTGGGCCTCAGTTTCCCTCCTCCTCTGCAAATCTGGTTCTCTGGCAGCTGCAATATCTTATCATCATCTTCACCATCGTAAACCTTGATAATGAGTGCTGTGAATGCGTGGGGCACCGTACTCCTCACAGCTGCTCTGAGCAAGTCATCATTTTGGCCCCATTTTACAGAGGAGGAAACTGAGGCTCCAAGGGGCTCAGTAACCCAGACATCAAAAGCAGGAAGCGGCAATTTTCGCTTTGGCTTTTCACCGCCTTCCTTGGGAACTCTGGAGATCCCCTCAACCAAAAGATGAGCCTTCAAGGGGACCCTACGGCTCAAAGACAAATTGCATGTCACGTACACATTGACATTTCAGGGGTGCACACCCATCCGTCAGTAGTCTAAGTCCGGGTTGCCGGGTCCTATGCTCTCAACTCCAAATCCCAGAGACCTGAGTCTACACGTGACCTGAAAATTAAACTTTGCTAATAACTAGATACTATTTTCTAGTAACTAGATACTAATAGTGGTGATTCATTTTCGTGTTTATCTGCAAAGATGATTTTGTTGTTGTGTTTTTCTTTTATTTCATTACATTGAAAATCCTGCCACAGGTTTCTCCCTGTTTTTGGGATAAAGGGCTCCGTGACCCAGTCAGAGAAGGTTCCCCCTCAGCCTGCACCTGCCTTATCGCAGTGAGTTGCAATTACCTTTGCAGTTAGGCAATTACACGCTTGTCCTGATCATCATTGCGCCCCCAACACAGTGCCTGGCACATAGTAGGTGCTCAGTGAACATGCTTCCTGTAAGTAGGTGCTCTGTGTAGAAGCAAAACAAACATGTAAAAGAGAAACAATTGTAATCAGGTGTACTCCCTCTCTCTCTCTCATGCGCACACATGCGCAGCTGTGAGATGTCACTTTCCCGTATTTATCGTGTGCACCTGCCCGCGTTGTTTCTCCTTTGAAGAGCCACTTCCTGGCGCTCTCACTACCGTGCTGCCCTTCGCTCGGCGTTCCAGCCTGGGCGTGCCCCACAGAACGCATTTCATCCTGTTTGCCGGTCCCCATCCACTGATAGCGCCTGCCTGGAGCACTTTCCCGAAAAAGATGCAAAGGGACAGTCAGGCCGTGATTGATTCGTGATGCCTGCCTTGGGCAAGGAAGCAGGGCATTTCAGGATGGGAATCTGTCTGCTTGTGTGGACGAGGCTGAAAAGGCTTCATTCTCAGAACCCTGTGCAGCCGTAGCCACCAGGAAGCCAGAGCCAGGGACGGAGATCCTTTCTCTGATGACTTGCACTGAAATTCCGCCACCTTGGGTGGTGACGAGTGGCGTGATCAGCGCCTCCCTCCCTTAGGAAGTATGCGTGTGAGAGGAACACTGAGACCTGGTCTCCAGAGCCACTGCAATGGCCCAACGGGACGAGTCACTGACGCAGTTGCCTGAAAACACAGGGCTCGTTCTAGGCTTGCAAGAGCTGGGGCAGACAAGGAAATGACAGCGTCTTAGTCTGGTTCCCCCAAAACCCAACTCCGAGACAGGGATTCCTGGGAAACACCATTTGGAGAGCTAGGAGGTAGAATTTTATTATATTATCCACGGTAAGTAAAGAAGTGAGGCTTTGTCCTGCTGGTGCCTCCGGAAGGCAGTGTGATCAGCCTTAGAGTTATCTCACCGGGGGGCCCAGGGGCTGGGGGGTTTACCCACCTCCACCCTGTCTTGGTGGAAAGCTGCCTCCTGGGGCACCATCTCAGCGATGCTTCCAGCCTGCCCTCTGCGCAACTGAACAGGCTTCCAAAGCCACAGCCACACCCACCGGCAGGCAGCCTGGGTGTCTGCAGTAGCAGGCATGAGTTTGAGAGCAGACAGGACACGGGGGAGACTCTAACAGTCTCAGTTCACAATGACCCGTCTCACTCCCCTGTGAGTCCTTCTAGTGACCCCCACGCTCCCCGCCCCCCCCTCGCAGCAAAGATAACTTTTTCTATAAAGGGCCAGAGAATGGATGCTTCAGGCTTCAAGGGCCCTGTGGTCTCTGTCACAGCTACACAACTCCGCCCTTGTAGTGCAAAAGCAGCCATAGATGATATGTAAGTAAATGGGCGTGCCTGTGTCCCAATAAAACTTTATTTGCAAAAACAAGCTGGGGGCCAGACATAGCCAGACATAGCTGGCTCCTGATCCAAGGTTGGGATGACGTTTGTCTAGAGTTTGGGTGCCAGCTCCAATCAGCTGGAGCAAGGAGTCTTCCTAGAGTCTGAGTCCTGTCTCCACGCAACACAAAAGAGAGCAGTAATTGACTAGGAATGTCTTCCTTTTGGCCCGGGATGGGCGACGGCAGGACACATACTGCACATTGTACATCTCTGGCCTCAGGAAACCTTCTCAGCAATTGGAAGGAGCTTAAGCAACATGCTACAAATAACCTCCATCAATATGGGGTCGGGGGAGCTCAGCTGGGGAGCTCGGCCTCTTCTCAAACAGATCCTAAAACTGCAGAAACTCCAGACCCTGCACCCCTGCAGGGGCTGCTGTAGCTGCCGCCCAGACTGTGAGCAACTTAAAGGTAGAGATTGCTTTCTTGTTTTGTTCTCCAAGTCTAATCTGGGAGCTGGCTCAGCGTTTAGTGAATATCTCCTGTATGAATGAATGAACGCAGTCTAGATCGGCAGGGCCAACTCAGATTTCCTGAAGGCCTACTCTGCACTGGAGTGAGACAGCTGCCTACATCTTGTCACATCTCCCACACAAGAATCGCATGAAGCAAACGCCGCGAAGCCCGTTTTTCAGGCTAAATGGCGTCCTAAGTGATCACAGCAACAGGAGTAATAGTAACAGTGATGATGATGGTGGAGGTGACAGCTGCCACCTCTGTCCTTGGACAAGACACTGTGCTGTGCCTTTTGCTCACACCCTCACACACGGTCTGCAGCGGGGGGGGGGTGTCTTTAACTCCCATCGTACAGATGGGGAACCCAGGCTCCTATGGGGAAGCCGCTGGCTCGAGGTCAAACCCGGGAAGGTTGCTGAGCTGGGATGCGGTGGCGGATCTGACTCTGCCTTCGAGGCTCACGATCATTGCCCTGAACCACAGCGCTGCCTGCGTGCTGGTTCTCGCACGGCGGGGGGGCGGGGAGTAGACGGAGGGGCCTCTGCTGTTTCGGCTGGGACAGGTCGCAGGCCTGGCGGCACAGGGCAGCAGGGGCAGGCTGCCTCCCCGCCCGCAGAGGTCCCACCCCAGCCTCTTCCCAGCAGCAGGCTGGGAGCCCTGGTGTGCCAGGCGCCCCCGTGATTGGCAGCCTGCAGATGGCAGGGGTGCCTTGGAATTTATTATCCAAGCATGCCTTTCTGAGGGGGCCTCTCTGCCTGACACTGCTTTATCGGGAAGCTGGGAATGGTTAGCTGAGCCCATCTGTTAGCCAAAGAGGGGGAACTCAGTGGGTGGGGAAGTCTGTGGAGTCATTTAAAAGGAATTTCTCTGATACGGAGGCCAGGGTGGAAGGTTATCTGCCTGTGGGCCCTCAGGCTGCCCGGCTTGGGGGCCGTGTGTGTATGTTTCAGGGGAGGGAGGTGAGTCCTCTTTCCTTGTTTTAAGCCAAAAGTGGCTGAAGCCCTTTTTCCCTTTGTGCAGGAACTTTCACTCTGCAATGATCCTGCGTCCCTCACACCCTCCACATTAGCATCCTCAGTGTCTTGGTGACGAATCTAGGACAGATGGGGATAAATGCAGCGATCTGAATTAATACCGGGGTCGCTAATGAATCCAGGAGCTGGGAAATAATTAGGAGAAGTTACTGCTCCCAACACGGTGACGGGAAGCGGCGTGTTAGATGCCCTCTGCTCCCTCCCGTCCCGCTAACCAAGGTGTCCTGGAAGAGGACTGCGCAGCCACCTGGGAGTGGGTGGAACCTGGGTCTCAGGCCTCCATCTTGGGTGAGGCTTCTGGGGTGCACAGAGGCTGGTGGACGGCAGGCGCAGACAGGAGAAGGGTGGCTCTCCCTGGCGGCGTCACAAAGGTTCCTCTGTGCTTGGAGAAAGGTCCAGTCCGGGATCCCAGAGACACGGACTCAAGTGCAAGCCCTGGCACCTGCTGGGTGGCCAGGGGGCAATGCGGTTCCCCCCTCCCATACCCGGTGAAACCAAACTGTCGCAGAGGGTGACTGTCCCACTTGCTGCGCTGGGGCAGGCCTGTGCTAAGTGATTCACACGTGGCATCTCCTCTAGCTGCCTCCGTAGCTCTGGTACCCTGTTTATCCTCATTCGAGCGAGGACAGCTCTTCATCGGATTGAGCAAGGGCATGTGGTGGACAGTAGGGCTGCGTTCAAACCCAGAAATCCAGCTCAAAGGTCTTGCCACAGGGATCCAGAGAACCGTTGCTCTTTCTCCCAACACGTGGACACTCTTCCAGGCCTGCAGGATCCAAAGGGCTCGCAGACGTTTGCTTTGCAATACGGAGAGTGAGGGACAGTGAACTTCACTTTTGTGGTCAGGCAGGTGACAAGGCTGGGCCCCGGTTAGATGAGATCATATGCTCCTCCTTCCTGACACTTGGCATGGCGGCAGTTGAATCATCAATTGTGCAGTTAATTGTTTGATGGCCATCTACCCTGCTAGACCGTAGGCTTTGCAAGGATGTCATCTGCTTTGCTCGCTGCTGCACCTCTGGTGCTAAGAAGAGTGGCCGGCACACTGCGCTTAGTCAATGAGTGGGAAGCAGATGAATGAATCGGTGATTGAGTGAGTGAATGAATGAATGAGTAACCGAGTGAATGAATGAGTGAGTGAAGCTGGAGGGCCAGGCTCAGCCCCCGGCAATGCTACCCCATGGCGGCCGTGTCCTTGGGCCCGCACTGCTGCTTCCTGGACAGGGCTCGGGGACAGACTCAGCGTGCGGCATCTTTGACGTGTCGGCGGGTACTGACGAGGGCGTGGGGCCAAGGGGCCGTGTCCAAGGCTGACTCCGGCCCCCGACCGCTCCCCTCCCCTCGCGCTGCTTCGCACGGACACGCTTGAACAGCGCCCCGGGCGTCTGGGCAGCACGTGACCAGCCGGCTGCCAGGGGAGCTCAAGGCAGCCAGGGGGGTCGGGGGTCACCTCCGCAGTTAAGTCGTGTACCTGGCCGAGGCCGTGCTTGCAGAGAACGGTTCAAGGAACAAAGCGTTCTTCATTTTTCTTTTTCTTCCCTTTTTTTGCGTTTCTTCTTTCTTGGCTGTCTGGATTTAGAATATTTCCATGCTGGGTGGCCAAGCTGCGTCTGTGTCCCGACCTGCAGAACAGGGTGAGCCACCGCGTGGCTGAGAACAGAGATCCTGGATCCTAGATTCGAGTTCCCTGGGTTCAAACTGCAGCTTCCCCTCGTCCTGCTGCTGAAGGTGACCTCGAGTGACTTAATCAACACCTCTGTGATTCTCTTTTCTCATCTGTTAAATGAAAGGAATCATCATACGGAGCCCAATAGGTTACTTTGAGAATTCAGGGAGAAAATGCACGTAAAATACTCAGCTAATATTAACAACAGCACCAACAACAGCAATAGTATCATTAATTGTGGAAACAGAAAACTAGTCCTGCGGTTTCTTTGTGCCAGAGATGGATACAAATTAGGTAAAGAGGGCATTTTGCCACTGCGTTTTCAGACAAAGGAGCAAAGAACAAGTTGCAGGACGCTCTGGGGGTTTTGCAATTTTCTATCAATTGCTTGGGCTTCTAAAGTTCCTAGAGTTTATGAGTTTAAGTCCCGGGAAGTATTAAGGCCCAGAGAGGGGAAGGGACTTGCCCCACGGCGCACAGCGGCAGATGGTCAAAGCTCAATGTTCTGATTGACAGCTGTGGTCTGGTTCTTCTGACGTAACTGCAGCCTCTGTCTCCAGGAAGGGTGAGTCAGTGGTCGGCTGTGCCTCAAGACTGACCTTGGGCAGAGAGCCAAGCCTCGGAGACCAGGAACAAGAGCAGGAATGCCTCCTTGTGCCCACGCAGCTCACCACTCTCCCAAAGCAAGGGACACCCACCAGGTGTTCTTGTCCTCGTTCCTGCAAGAGCTGAGTGCCGGCAGGCTGCTCCTCAGTTTAGAAGGGGTCTCCCAGAGGTGAATGAACGGACCCTGGGTCACAGGACTCATAAGTGCATGGGCAGATGAGTGGATAGAGCTATGTTGAGTGTCACTGCGTCCCAGGCATCAAGATACATCATGTGAGGTGCCATCAGCCATAAAGACCACTCTCTACCCGAGATACCTCTGAGACCTCACATTTTGATGTCTGACCACGTTTAACAATGACTTGCATTGTGACCTTGAACAAGTTATTTCTGCTCTTTGGGCCTCAGTGTTGGCATCTGTAAAATGGGATTACCATAGAATCTACCTCTCTGGGGATGATTGTGTGGATTAAGTGAGTTTGTTAATGTAAAGCTCTTAGAACACAGTCTGGCATACAGTAAATGCTCAATAAATGTTGGCCACTGACTTGTTCAGATGTCACAGTTTCTGGCAAGGTGGCGGTACAGTGCCCTACAGGGGGCTGGCACTCCGGAACTTAAGGTATATGACCCTCAGCATGGGCTCCATGCGTGTGGCCACTCTCTGTTGCCATGCCTAAATGGAGGCACACAGCAGTGGTGGGCTCTGCCCTGATCCAAAGGAGAAAACAGTCAGAGGCTTCTACAAATCTCAGCCCCATGCCAGTAAGAAGGGCCAGTCCAGTGCTGAGCTGCCAGGCTTGGGATCATGAGCACACGTCAGCCCTTCTCTTCCAGGGTCCACTTTTAAATGGTCATAGCTGTCCCGGGGACCCTTCCAGAAATGGAAGCCAACTCCTTGCCTGTCAAGAGAAGCCCTGGGGAAAGGGAGTACCCCCAGGAGAAGCACCGGCTCTGGTGTGAAGGACAAATGTACCTGACTGGAATCCCATCTCGGCTACTGACCAGCTATGTGACCTCAAAAAAGTCACTTCTTCTCTCTGAACCTCAGTCTCTGCATCTACAAAATGGGTTTCTTTGAGAATGTAACAGGATCGACTCCCCGGAGCTGGGCCCTGCTTTGCTTATAGCAGAAAACTTAACACCAAGTACAAAGCTTGACACTAAACTGGCATTTAGCAAGCACGTGGCCAGTGGGTGACTCTGAGTAGCTACCTGATCAAGGGCGGAACCAGAAGTGGAGACTGGCATCCGTCCATCTCGTTCTCACAGGGAGAGAGACTACGATGACCCCGCTGCGCAAATGAGCAAGCTGAGTCCTGGGGAGAAGGCCGAATACCGTGTCCAGGGTCACGCACTCATAAGTGACAGAGCCAGGATTTGAACTCATGCAGCTGGAAACCAGAGCCCGAGCCTGTGACGCCAGGACCCAACAGAGCAGAAAGGAGGGGAAGAGGGCAGAACGGCTCCGACTGAGACCGGCACACGCACCGACTGATGGACACGCGTCTGTATAATCAACGCGGTAGTTAGAAGCAGAGAAAGCGCATGGCAGCCGCTGTGTTCTCCCCCTCGGAGGGGTCCCGGGGATACAGAATTGCGCGGGGAGCACCCCCGTCCGCGGGGGAGGCAGAAACTCCGAGGTGTCCCGAGAATTCCTCATTCTCACGCGGGAGCATCCAAGACAGGCTCTGGTCAACGGCCGCCCTCCACGAGCTCCTGTCGCCTGCGTAGCATGTGAAAAATACCTGAATTGCTTTCTGGAATTTAAAAGTTAGGAGATCTTACATTTAAAAAAAGCCCAGATTCCTGGCGTAGAAAGGTATCCTCCTCCATTTTGCCACGTTCTGGCCTCACTTTTTACTGTACGTTTCTGGCCAGCCTCCTGGGGGCATCTGAGTTTGTGAGTCCCGTGAGCCCGGGACTCTGGGATGCTGGGCCACGCTCCCCGCAGGCTCGGCCAGAGGCCCAGTCTTGGGAAGGTTTTCTCTCGTCCTGCTCGGGGAAAGAGGACTCGCAGGGCCAGCGTGTGTCTCTCGCAGAGCCAGGTTCTCTTTTCGACTTTGTTTTCATAAAGCAGAAATAGAAGTTTCCATAACGTGGTGCAACCCCACCCAGCATCCCAGGGCTTGGAAGCCACTGCCGTCTGTCAGCGTCCAAGGGAGAGCTTTGGTTGGGAGCTGGCTGCTGCTCACGGAGCAAGGAACACCGCAGGACAGCGTGTGCTCTGCTCCATGGCTGGCTCTGCCCGGAGATGGGGACCCTCTGGGCTCCCCCTTGGATGACATCATCTGGGGGCTGGAATCCTCAGGCCACGAGACGGGGGTAGGAGAACCAGAGACCTGGTTCCATAACTGACTCTTTTCCTTTCTTCCTTCCTTCCTCCCTCCTTCCCTTGTTTTTTCCATTTGTCCATCCATCCATCCATCCACCCATCCAACGACTATGGCGCACCCACCATGTGACAGAATCCTGACGCTATGCTTTGAAGATACAGAGATAAACAAGACAGACTCAAGCCACGCTGTCCTCAGTCTGCATTCGGGTGGGGGAGACAGAGATTCACAAGGTAACAGAGGGTGAAGACCGGGAGGACCGAAGTGTCCCTTGACACACGGATTAGGATGAGAAAACTGGAGCAGTACGGTCCAAAGAGGCGAGAAGCTTTTTGTGTCATTTGAATCTTTTTATTTCTTTGGTTTATAACATTTTATTAATAACACGACAAAGAAATTTAAGAGATGTTGGCCAAAGGGCACAAAGTTTCAGCTGGACGAAGGAGTAAGTCCAAGAGATCGATTGCACAACACGGTGACTAGAGTTGATCACGACGTATTGTGCACTTGAAAATCTGCTCTCAAGAGAGTAGGTTCGAAGTGTGCTCTCCACAAACGGCAAGTATGTGAGGTAACATGTATGTTAATCGGCTTCCTTTAACCAGTCCATAGTGCATACGTATTTCAAAACATCCTGTTGTACACAGTGAATACATATACTTTTTATGTGTCCATAAAAAGATAAAAAGAAAAAAGGCAGATATGAAAGACAGAGAGAATAATGTAGAAAGTATGGAGAGAAAAGAAAAAGCCTTTACAAGAAATTGGGAGGGCTGGGCATTCAGAGAAAGCTTCCTTGAAGATGGGCCATTTGAGCTGGCACTGGGAGGATGCATAGGAGTTGCCCGGTGGCAGGTGCAGAGGACGGGCGCACTCTTCGAGGGACTAAGAAGAGCAGTGGGACCTTGGGCGCATCCCTTCCCTCTGTGGACCTCAAGTGCGACATCTGCAAAGTGGAAAGAAGGAACCTCCCAGCCCAAGGTCTAGGAAACTCCAGGAAGTGGCTGAAGCAAAGTCTAAATCCAGGTGCCTTAACCTCTCCACGGGGTGCGCTGCCTTCCCGGTTCTCTCTGTCCTGTCTCCTCCTGTCCCCGCTTCCCTGCTGCGGTACTGACAGCACCGGATCAACACTGCAGCAACCAAGACAAAAGAACGGCAGTTTGATGTATGTCAAAGCTCACGCCTGTTAAACTCTTAAGACACCCTTTGTACCTGCCTGGGGGAGGGCGGTCACCTGCACCCCATCACCACCAGATCAATTACGGAGGCCAAGAAGGTCAAATTGTCTGAGCGGGTGACTGCCAGCTGCCCTGTTGTGCTGTATTATAATAACAGTAGCAGCGATTTCATGAGTGCTAACTCTGTGCCCGGTGTTTAGCCTGTAAGGTCTTGTCTCATTTTCAACGCAAGGCCAGGGGAGGGGCAGCCGCACGGCTTTTGAACCTCATTCACGAGACGAAGGTGCTGAGGCTCCAAGAGGTTTAGTTACTCAAGTTAGCATGGCTGCTAAGTGCTGGAGTGGGACCCTGAGCCCGGGTTTATGCCGACCCCGGAGTTTGTCCTCTTAACCGCCATCCTATGCTGCTGCCCACCACGCAGGGGGCCCTGCCTCCCCATGCGTCAAGGCCAGGGAAGGCTGCCTGGAAGAGGTGCCACTTAGGTGTCTCTGGGAGAGCCAGAAGGCTTTCAGTTCTCCTCTCTAAGAGAAATTAGCCATCCTCCACAAGTAGATTTCCTCGAAAATAAAGGGCCCTGGAGACATTAAAAGGAAACTCATAAAAAATTCATCTCTGAGTAGTAATTGCATCGTAAAAAGTATTGAGCTAGTGTGCAGATGCAAATTGGGCCATATGAATTAATGATGTAAACAGTTGGAATGAGGGTGCGCTTCCAGAGACGCGCCAGGGGGAGCGTCCCGCGCCACCCCTGTGAGTGCGGCGGGCGAAGGCAGGCTGGGTGGCAGAGCGCCCTGAGGTCTGCGGGTCATACTCAGACCGCCTGCCATCATGGTGCCAGACTTCCATATCCTGATTGGCGTTACTGCTTTAGCACCTCCTGGATACATGGCGGTGCTCACTGTTTTCTCTGAATCGACACTGTCTGAGCACCTACTGTGTGCTGGGCCTGTCCTAAGGACCGTGTCCCTCCCACGTGAACTTGCTGATCCTGGATGTTCATGAACTTGGGTGTCCACATTTTTAATCTGCATCTTTCTTTTTGCTTGTTGGCTGGGGCATTCGACGGGCATGAGTTGAGCACCTACTATGTGCTGGGTGGGGCCCGACCTCAGCTCTCAGAGCTGGTCTTAGGAGGTCAGGCCGAGGAGGTCCTGCGCCCACGTCTCTGGCAGCTCCGTGGTAGGGAGCAGGTGGGAGAAAGTTCAAGCAGGAAATACTCGGGAACCTGTCCCTGCTTCGGCCACATCAGCTCCATGTTTTCATCTTTTTTTTGCGCAGTCTGGAATTTTGCGTAAGTAAGAGCAACTCCACTCAATAAGAGTAAAGTCCACATTTTTTCTAACCTGGAGCCCAAGGCCTTGACTCATACAGACCCAACTCATTTCTCCAGGTCCATCTAAACCTTTTCCCATACCCTGCCCCTCGCTGCTCTGCGTGCCAGCCCCCTGCCACGCAAATACACACTGAGTCACAGACACTCTGCCCCTTCAGGCCTCTGTCCCTTTTTCGAGGGTGACTTCAAATCCTTCCTCCTCCAGGAAGCCCTCTCTGACCGCCTCAGTGGCTCCAACATTGCCAGCACACCTAGAGTGTTCCCCAAGAGCCCTGCCCCGCCGAGAATCATGAGGTCCTCCTTCTGCAACCTGCGATCTGGCACCAGCAGTGCCCAGTACTGAGCCAGACTTGGAGCAGGTCCCCAAGAAACGTGAGCTCAGCAAATGAGTGCCAGGAAAGAAGGGGGAAAGGGCGAGCTTGGGAGTGTGTGAATAAATGCTCTATGGATGGATGAGTGCGTGGACGGGAGGGAAGACGGGTGGGTGACGGATGGATAAACAGAAGGAAAAGAGGAAGGGAGGGAGGGCGGGGGGACATGCATACAGATGGGGGGACCCCTGGCTCCTCTTTCCCTGAGGCCCCGAGGCCTTAGCCTTCCCAGGGCTTTCCCTGCCCTCCCTCCCTCCCCCTCCTCTCTCTTCCCTCCATCACAAAGCCAGCCCTGACATGCCCTCGCCCCGCACCGTGATTACCCCTTGAGCAGCCTCCCGTATCCTGTTCCTGCTCTTCCTACAAGCAGAGAAGCAGAAAAATCCATCCTGACGAGGAGGCAGCCGCCCGCCCTCCCCCCTCCTCCCCCCGCCCCTGCAGCCTGTAACTCTCGAGCAGTCAGGCAGAAACAGACAGTCAATTTTTTTCCAGGGTCGAGCGCCGGCTGTAAGGCGCAGCCCTGCGGGGTGACAGGCGGGACGGGGGCCGCTGGAAGGGGGCTGCTGTTTCTCCATGTCCTCCTGCCTCACTAGCCCAGATGCTGCCAGCTGTGTCCTTCGGGGGACAGACCCCCTGCCCCCACCACCACCACTGCCATGCAAAGAGCTCACCTAAGTGGGACCCCAGCCCCACCAGACAACGACAGGGCAGGGCTCTCTGTTGCCATCCATCACACCTCCTCCCCTAGCTTGGCTTCTCACCTACCTGGAAGCGGCCCCCTTTCACCCCTGCCTGCCCTTGGGGGCTTAACGGCAGGCAGACTCCCTGGCAGGGAAGGGGGGGAAGGCACCTGCAGTGCTTGTACCAGCCAGGTGTCAAGTGGCTCCTTGCTGGGTGCGGGGGTGTGTCACCCAGATATCGCCCTGGCTATTTGGCGTGCTGACGGCTCCCAGCTGAGTGCCTGCTCCCAGCGACTGCCCTCAGCTGGAGAGAGCTGCCTTGTCCAAGGTCAAACCTCATTCCAGTGACTGGTCAATGAAGGGGGGGGGAACACCATCCCGACCTCCTTACCTCTAGGCCGGGTGACGTTGAGAGGAGTCTCAGCTCCAGAGCTCCCTGTGGTGCCAGCCAAGACCCCCGTGGACACGCTCCAACTCCTCCCTCTGCCCCCCCTGTTTCCAATGCAGGTGTTAATCCTGGGTGCCCCCCACTGCCCCCC
Source organism: Lepilemur ruficaudatus (assembly GCA_963574885.1). Lineage (NCBI taxonomy): Eukaryota > Metazoa > Chordata > Mammalia > Primates > Lepilemuridae > Lepilemur > Lepilemur ruficaudatus. The sequence continues at coordinate 73,692 of CAUYRT010075911.1, forward strand.
AATAAATACACGAAGTCTCCGAGTCGCCATCCAGGGAGCCATCCTGCCACAGGCTTTTTTGTATCCGCTTATTTAATCGCCATGGCAACACTGCATGGCGTGGCCCTTGTTCCGTGTCAGGAAGCCAAGGTTCAGAGGGGTGATGCACCCTGTCCCAGGTCACACCCAGAGCATCAGAGATGGGCTTCCACCCCAGTCTGGCTGACTTCTAGTTAGTTGAGACTGCAACACCCTCAAGTTCTCCCCTGGGAGACTATTCCGTGGGGATTCTCCGCCCCTCTCTGGCTACAGGAGCCCCTGAGATCGGGGCTGGCTGCCCCTGCCGGTTGGGCAGTCCAGGTGGAGACACACCGCTTCTGCCCCAGAATCAGGATCCTCTTCCAGGGCTCCAGACTGCAGGGTCTATACTCGCTGCCTCTCTGACCTTTGCCTCTGGATCCTGCCTCCCTCTACCTGCCTGGGTCACCAGCGTCGGGGATCGGGGCATGGGGAAGGGAAGCGTGTCATGCGGTGTAATCAGAGGGGCCAGGCGCATCTGCCTTCAGTCCCCGGCTCTTGATAGAATAGACCACTTCACTCTCCTCTGAGCCTCAATTTCCTCATCTTTCAAATGGGTCGTTTCGAGGATTATGTGAAACAGCATCTGTAAGACTTGGCTCAAAGCCTGGCACACGACAGCTGCAGAGTAAGGCAGCCGCCCCCTTACTTGAAGTTAAGCTTTCTGTGGTTTCAGTTGCTCATAGCCAACTGTGGTCTGAAAATATGGCAGTACTTTGAGAGAGAGAGAGAAATATAGGGAAATAGGGAGACCACATTCACATAACTTGTATGACAGTAGATTGTTATAGTTGTTCCATTTTATTATTAGTTGCTGCTGTTAATCTCAGGCTATGTCTAATTTATAAATTCGACTTCATCATAGGTATGTACGTATAGAAAAGACATAGTATATTAGGGTTCAGTGCTGTTCTTGCTTTCAGGCATCTACGGGGATGGGGGCATGGCTGCAAATCCCGTTTCCTCCTTCTATTGTTGGTGATGACATCTAACCTGACGTGGACAACCTGTACTGAGCAGTATGGAAAGTGCTGGAATCGTGTCGTCTCAATTCATCCTTGCAACAGCTCAACGGGGTAGGTACCGTCGTCATCCCCATTTCACAGATGAGAAAATGGAGGCTCAGAGACAGGCAGAGGCATCTCCAGGGTCGTCAGGTGAGGATGTGGAGCAGCTGGGATTCGGACACTTCCTCCAGTTCTGAAGCCCAGGCTCCCACCCCTGGCCTTACCTCCCACTCCCCCTTCTTCTGTCCCATGGGCTCTGGGCTCTTCCACGGGCCCAAGCCAGGGTAGCCCACGCTGCCCAGAGCTCTTGCGCAGCCCCAGAGTCTGTCCAGAGGGGTCACTACGATTTGGAGCCATGTCCCCAAAGGCCCCGCAGAGACGACTGGTAGACATCGTGTGTTCTGGGTGTCGGCTTGCTCCTGAGCCCTCCGTGCCGAAACTGACCCTCAAACTGCAAGAAAACCCTGTCCCTGGGCTGGGAGTCGCCTTATGAAGCCAGCTCCCCTTCTCCCAGCCCCTGTGCCTCCAGGAAAGCCATCTGCAGCTCGAATGCCTTCCAGCCAGGTAGGAGAGGGGCTCCTTGGCTCCTGGTGGTGGCCGTAACTCTGTAATCCAGCAGCATCTGGGACTCCAGCAGTCCCCATAAAGAGAAACCAGAGGAATGTGGTAAACTGTTCACAAGCCCACGGGGACTTCCACCGTGGCTGGGCCAGGGATCCAGGCCTGTTCTGTGGCCGACCTGAACCAGCTTCTGGACTAGGAGGCTGCCAGCCCTGGGTTCCGATCCCGGCTCTTTCTGCTGGGACCTTGGCAACATGATCCTGCCTCTCCTTGCCTCGGTCTTCTGCTCCGTAAACTGGGCGTGCTGCTCCCCTTGCAGGGCTCTTTTCAGACAACCAGGACTTACCTAGTGTAGATGTAGGAATTCTATCATTCTAAAGCTTTGGAGATGTCGGGCTGTGATGGATGGGGGACACAGCGGGAGGAGATGGGATGGGGACAATGCAGGGGGCTGGACAGACCCAGACCAAAGCTGCCGTGGGGGTATGCAAATATTTCCTTCTGATTCCATCAGGGCGGTGTGTTTAGGCCTGCGGCCAGGCTTGGTCCTCACGTCCAGACAGCTCAGAAAGAGGCGATGGGACTTACCAAGTAGATTACATGGCACTTAGCTAATGAAATGACACCCCCACCCCCCAGATATTGATCCGCCACTGGCAACCGTGGAGCTCGCAGCAGCCTCCAGACAGTTTAAAAAGAAAATCAGCCATTAATAAAATTGAATGGCTGGGGGTGGTTGGGGGGAGCAGCATGTCGTGGAGGGGGACTGGAGGAGGAGTTTGGGAGGGAGTTAGCAGACAAGGATGGCCAGAGGAAAGAAAAGCACCCTTTGAAACCCAAACCAGCACAGCAGCTGTATGAGAGATTTTTTTTTTTTTTTTGCAATTAACACAATAACTGCCACGTGAGTTGTATTTAACTCACGCTGGTTTTGAGCCTGGGACCTCATAAAGCATATGTAACTCACACCTCTCTTTACCTTGGGAGCCGTGTGGTGCGCAGGCAACTCACGCTGCCATGCTGTAGCATACGTGTTATTGACGGGTGGCCCCCCGGGCAAAACTCTGCAGTTAGTACGTGAAAATCTCACTTGTCGTTGTTCTTATTGTCACAGTTAATATTGACAATTTAATTGCATATAACTCACGTACAGACAACAGTAAAAAATAACACATTTTCCATTAAATTAGAAAGGATCATTTTGTTTTGGAAGTTTTTATTCCATTTTCGTAATAAAACACGGTGGCCCCGAGGGGGAAAAAATTTTTTTTTTTCTAGTGTGGCAGCCAACGTGTTAAGCAGGTCCCTGAGAAAATGCCCACCATTGAAGTTTGCTGAGTGACAAGAGAGGAGGGGACCAGATGGCAGAGGCTGCAGACCCAGGGCAGCCCCGCCACGGGTCCTCTTTCCCTGACGCAGGCTTTATTTAAGCAATTCGCCACCAATGTCTTTAAAAATGGGAGTTTCCATATAAAAATCTAGACTTCCGGAGTTCCTTGGAAAATTGGAACGTGTGCGGATGCTGGGCTTGCATTCCTTTGTGGCAGCAACGGCAGGGAACAGTAACAGCTGTCCCCGAGGTGGGACATGTGGGGTCTAGCTCACCCAGCCCCCCGGGTCCCCGGATTCATTCCTATGACCTGCCGGGGTGTTTGGGTTTGAGGCCTTGATGCAAAGTCTGCACGGAGGAATGCAAAAACGTCCACGTCTGCGTGCGGGCAGAGGACACGTGCATGCGTGTATGAATGGAACACACACGCTCACACACGCGGTGACCAGATCCATCTATGCCGATGTCGTAACAGCAGCCACTCTCCTTAGGTGGGACTTTATCTTCTCACTCTTTTGTACTTACTGCTCTCATCGATAGCCAACAAGAGACTCGCCTTTGGGAGGAGAATCAATCTATGCGGAGCCAGGTATTCCGCAGCGTCACAGATCACAGTGATTGCAATGTACCCGGAAGGAAAAATAACAGAACGCCAAAGTGTGCTTTTTCTCCAAATAGGGGGATTATGGACAACCTGAATCACCTTCTCTCTTCGCTTTTCTGCAGCAAATCGTTTTCATCTTTCTAATTGGAAAACTGAAAACTGGGTACATGCAACTGAAAGGTGAACTCAGGATTAACTGATATTCACAGAGGGGTGATTTGTGGGGAGGAGTCTTATTGGGGGAGGGGCTCGAGTGGGCGGGGCTTTGTCAGGCCACGCCCCCATCCCCTTTCTCTAGAACCTGGTGCAGGAGCCAACGCTGTGTGATGGCTGCAATCTGTGCCCCTGGACCTCAGACCACATCTATGAGAAAGAGAAGAACAAATTAAACTCCTCATAGGAGAAAAGGGGGAGGACTAGCAATTTTTTTAAGCTCCTATGAACCAAGCACTGCTTGGCATGTTTTCCCACAGGCGAGTCAGCTGAAAAGCCTAGAGATTAATACACCAGGCTCTCAACTCAGCCACGTCCTAGCTGTGTGACCTTGTGCAGCTCACTTAACCCCTCTGAGCCTCCTTATTCTTTCTAGAAAACAGGGGTAGAACTTACCTCACAGGGTAGGAGGGAGAATTATATGAGATAAAAAGAAAGCATATAAAGAGATCTGTGCCTGGCATAGACAGTCAAAAGAGAGTTGTCATTATTCATGTGGTTACTATCGATGTTATTAAAAACCACCTACTGTGTGCCTGGCAGTAAGGGCCAAGATTTCCCATCCGTTATCCAATCAGCTTCCTACAACTCAGTGAGGTTGAGGCTGTTGTGCCCAACTTTAAGAAGAGGAAACTGAGGCTTGGCCAGGGCAGGTAACTACTCAGGGGTGACAGTCTCCAGGGAGACCAGGTCTGTGTTACCCACAGAGGACTCATCTGCAGTTACCGCTGAGCCCCACCCCGAGGACACTCTTACCAAAGTGCCTTTTGCACTGATGTCAACCGAACACTTGCTGCGTCCCTGGCCCCATGCCGGCCCCTCTCCCAATTAGCAGGGTAAAGTTAAAAGCAAGAGAAACAGACAGACTAGACTGGGTTCAGGTTCTCTCTCCACCATCACTAGGTGGCTTAGGCCACTGCCTTCACCTCTGAGCCTCAGTCTTAGTATCTGTGAAATGGGTGTGATGATTGGATCCTTGTGAGATTTCATTGAGGTGGTTAACACACATAAGGGCTTCATAGGATGGATGAAGTGACGGATAATGACGTAATTATTCCCATTTTACAAATGAGGAAAGTTGCACCTTGCACTTGTACCATGCATTCATTCATTCACTCATCCATTCATTCATTCCTTTGCTTGTACCCGAGAGCAGCACGTCCTTCCACCCAGGGCTCCAGAAATGTCAGTGGCCCCGAGATGCATGTAGGGGAGAGAGGCAGAGAGCGGGCCTCCCCCACTCCCGGGCCTCACTGCCGGGGAGGCAGCTGCGGCCAGACATTTGGAAGCCATTATAAACATCCCCGTCTGATTCTGTTCTCCCCTGTGCATAGCTGAAAGCAACGGATTCCAAGGAATTTTGGCCGAGCTCCTTGGCAGAGGCAGACCCAGAGGAATGATGGAGAACTCCCTCCCGTCCACCCCATCCGCAAATGGTCCTCCTCATTTCAGAGAATTTGGAACAAGAAGCAGTGAGCCCGCAAGCATGCTGGGAAGAGCTCTGACACCAGGGGAATTTGGGTCTCAGCCCAGACCCGGCCACTCCCTAGTGGAGTCACCTCTCTGAGCCTCAGTTTTCCCATCTATAAAATGGGAATAGGGATAGTGAACTCACACATCCTACCCTGTTGTGAGGAGGATCCACAAGTCAATGTAAACAAAAGTCCTGACGCATAGTAGGTGTTTGCAAAGTTGTGTTCATCTCCTAACCTGGAGTCTGCTTTCTGACGTGATTAAGAAAGCAGGGAGGTGGATCAGAGAAGACCTCGATGCAGAAGTGAAGCCCCTACCTTGCCAGAGGCCCTTAACAAAGTCACCTCCCATTTCTGTGCCTCAGTTTCCCCAGACTTCTGCCTCTCACTCCCTAACTTTCTCTACATTGGCTGGCCCTGCCTGCTGCAGCCACGCACAGCGTGACACCGGCCGGCCAGCTTTTCCATTCCCCCCCTGGTCTTCCTCTCCCTCCCCTCCCCGTCTGTCTGTCATCACCAGACCATGTGGCATCAGATGCTGTTTCTTCCTGAGCCTCTGCCACGAGGCAGCCCTGCCTTGGCCCGTCTCGGCTCCCCTCCCGCCAGCCCCCTCTCTCTGCCTTCCCTGCACTGGATTGATCTGACCTGGGGGGGGGATGGGGAGGCAGGGCTCCTGGGAGGGTGGGTTACGTGGGCATCCTTCAGCAGAGATCTCTGTCTCTCCTCTGCCACCCACCTCATGGCCACCAAGGCCCGCCTGGTTCACCCCTGTCTTGCCAGATGGCCCCCGGGCAAGCCGCAGTCAGGCTGGAGGCATTCCTCAGGAACTGTGGGTTGTATGCGTGCGTGGGTGTGTGTGTGTGTATGTGCGTGCATGTATGTGTGATGTGTGTTGTATGTATGTGTGTGCATGCATGCATGATGTGTGTTATATGTGCATGCATGTGTGATGTGTATTATGTGTGCATGCATGTGTGATGTGTGTTGTGTACATGTGTATACATGTGTGTATGTGCAATGTGTGTTGTGCGTGCATGTATGTGTGATGTGTGTATGTGTGTGCATGTGTGTGTGATGTGTGTTGTGAGTACGTGTGTGTATGTGTGTGTGATATGTGTTCTGTGTGCATGCATGTGTGATGTGTGTTGTGTGTACATGCATGTGTGATGTGTATTGTGTGTGCATGTATGTGTGATGTGTGTTGTGCGTGCATGTATGTGTGATGTGTGTGTGTGCATGTGTGTATGATGTGTGTTGTGAGTACGTGTGTGTATGTGTGTGTGATGTGCGTTGTGTGTGCATGCATGTGCGATGTGTGTGTGTGCATGTGTGTATGATGTGTGTTGTGAGTACGTGTGTGTATGTGTGTGTGATGTGTGTTGTGTGTGCATGCATGTGCGATGTGTGTTGTGTGTGTATGCTGCGTGGTGTGTGCGCCTGTGTTGGTTTCACTCCCTCTGCTGGGTAGATAACCTCAGAACCCCAAGAGGAGGGGAAGGAGTAAAAGAGGAGCTGTGTGCAAATGTCTCCTGCAGCCCGGATCTCTGCAACTTCCCACCTGTACGGACGCGTCCGTATGTCCTTCTGTAGACTTTTCTAGCTGCCATGTTCCTGAGCAATTTGGTGACCCTGGGCCCAGCACTTTC
>CAUYRT010075912.1:0-11468 GCA_963574885.1 Lepilemur ruficaudatus
TAAGGTGATAGGACAGGAAAGATTTTTCTAAGTACACCACAAAAATCTGAACACATAAGAATAACTCACTACGGGCTGGGCGCGGTGGCTCACGCCTGTAATCCTAGCACTCTGGGAGCCTGAGGCGGGCGGATTGCTCAAGGTCAGGAGTTCGAAACCAGCCTGAGCAAGAGAGAGACCTCATCTCTACTATCAATAGACAGAAATTAATTGGCCAACTAAAAATATATAGAAAAAAATTAGCCAGGCATTGTGGCACATGCCTGTAGTCCCAGCTACTCGGGAGGCTGAGGCAGTAGGATCACTTGAGCCCAGGAGTTTGAGGTTGCTGTGAGCTAGGCTGACGCCACGGCACTCACTCTAACCTGGGCAGCAGAGTGAGACTCTGTCTCAAAAAAAGCAAAACAAAACAAAACAAAACAAAAAAAGAATAACTCACTATGGCAATAGCCAAATAAAAGAAAAAAACTGAAAAAAAGTCTGCACTGTTTTTAACAGTTAACTTAATATACAAAGATAGCCTGACCTCCTGGAGTGAGGAAGAACTGGAGATAGAGTTCAACCACGTGGCCAATCATGAAGCAGGAGAGTGAGGTGCCAGAGGACACATCACCAGAGAGGTAGTAGAAGCTCTGCATTCCCTCCCAGGCCTCGCCCTATGTGTACCCTTTATAATAAAACTGCAGTTGTTACGTACAGGACTTTTCTGAGTTCTGAGTATTTCTAGTGAATTACTGAACCTCAGGTGGGGTCATGGGAACTCCTGGATTGGTAGCCAGTTGACCAAAAATGTGAGTGGCCTGGGGACCCCTGAAACTTTTAGAAGTGGGGGCAGTCTTGTGGACTCTGTCCTTATCTGTAAATGTGCACTAATTTGAGGTAGTGTCAGAATTGTATTGTGGTACACCCAGTTAGTGTCAGACTAGTGGGATGAAATGGAACAGCAACCATCCTAAGTAATAATATAATGTTATTTTCTATAACTGATACTTTAAAAAGTAAAGTAAATGCCAATCTGCTAAACAGACAACAGTTTTGCTGATTGAGTTTTGTAATTTTTTTTGCCATAAACAGTAAAATGCAAGAAATGTTCATCTTTCTTGGGTACCCAAATGCCTCCTTCTCTGTGCCAGTCACACAACTCTCCCAAGCTATTCTCCCACCACACCATGGACCTTTACTAAAGCACTCATTACTGTGTGCTGCATTTGTCTCTGTCTCTCTCTCATATGCTGGACTGTGAATCCCAAAGCAAGGACCACATCTTACTCATCTTTGTATTCTACAACAGTGCCCAGCACATGGGATAGTCCCAGTTCCATAAAATCTGTCCATAAAAGTCATTCCAATGAAGGAAAGTGCTTGAGTGGATGCTTTGGTTTAAAACTTCACAGTCATTACAGATTCTTCTTTTCCCCTGACCTCTCTATATTCAAATAAATAGTGTGTCTGGTAGATCAAAGAGATAAGCGACCTCTGTAGAGAAACAGTAAATAAAATAAGAACTCCTTTAAACATAAAAGGAAAAAAGAGGATGGTTTCAACTATTCTTTTTCCTTTTCTCTTAGATTTTTGTGGTCTCTTACTGTGACAGAACATTAGAAATCTGGCTTAAAGGACTAACTTTTTTCCTGGTCAGGATGCCATTATCCTTTTCTACAACACCTTACTCACCTTTTAATCTAGCATCGCCCCCAAAGGCACCACAGCCCCAGTTTCCAGTGGCCACTGCAGAAAGATTCTCTGAAGAAACTCCGGGACGGAGAAATCCACAGTAAGCCTGCAGGATAAAAGAGTTATCAAAGCACATGAGTAACTAGACACTAACAGTATTTCTAACCAACGTACTAGGATCAGTATCTATTATCAAGCTTATGCTCTTTCTCTCTTTTTCCTTTTTTTCTTAGGGGCTAAAGTAGAGGGGAAACAGAGAGAAAAGCCTGGGATTATGCAAGGGAAGAGAGAAAGAAATGGCAGATTCTAATATTTATTTGTTTTGAAGCTAGGCAAATCAAATCCTTTAAACCAATATAAGTCTCAGTTTCTTTTTCTGATTCAAACAGAAATGGAAATATCACAGAACTGATGGGTTCCCAATTACAGATTACCAAGAAAGGCGCTTGTTAAAACACTGTTTTCTTTGAAGGCTTTTGATTACTAGTTTTTCATCAGGCAAAGGGTCACTGGTTATGCTTCCTCAGCACTCTGAGTTACTGGAACTAGATTAATAACTGTGATTAGTTTTTAAATGTGCTTCCTGCCACAGAAATGCTTAACAAAAAGCAAGTAACTGTCTATAAAAGGAATTCCTATGTCTGGTTATAAAATAACCTTTAAGATACTTTTCAGCTCTAAGATTCTCTGGTTTCATAGCCCTGTTTTAAGCCACAATATGTAGAAATTTGCTGATAGCCTGAACAAAGTACAATACACCCCAGGAATGCTGGCTAAGTGTTAATTAAATGAACAGCTCATTTTGTATATGAGAAGACTTTAGTTTAACATCCCAGAGTTCCTGATTTCCATTTCTTTGTTGGCTTAGTTTGTCTTTCTACTTCTGTAGTTTTCTGAAACTATCAGACTATATTGGGAGGTCTAACATATAATAGCAAAGCAAATCTCCCCTGGGTTCTCTTAAGTACCAAAGCCTAAAATATTGCTTTTTATGAAATTAAAAGAATGATATGTGGCAAATGTTCCCACAGAAAAACCAAGGATATAAACAAAGACACTTCTATGAAACCCACATATAGAAATATAGTACATTGCTCTGTGAAGTTTCCACAAAGGTATACAAATTTATTTTACACATTGTCTGGATGGATTAACAAGGCTATTCCTTCCACACTCTCCTACGCTGTAAATCCTGACAGATACTAATTATAAGTTGGTACCAGATCATTATTCAACGCTATGGTACAGAGCTTACACAAGAGTTCACAAATTACCTGCATAATCAGATGCATGGAGCTTCTGAAAATCTCTTTCAGGTCAAAAAATCAGAGCGTTCCATTTTTTTGAGCAGGCTTTTGAAAGATTGTGCCATTATATGAACAAGGGGGGGAACAAACCCTCTGTCCGAATAAACATAACTTTGACACTTTCTTTCCTGTCAATTTTTTCTAACATGTCTAGACGAAGAGGAGGCTTTCTCAGCCTCCTGGCTCATGTCTCTGTTCTACACTGTCAGAATGGTTTTCATCTCTTCCTTACCACTATCTCTAAATAACTGGGTTAACTTTAATGAGCAAAAAACAGTTTAGTGAAGCTAAGACCTAACAATGGAGAATATGAAACACTCAAATCATAAGAAGAAAAATCTAATATAAAATATTAACCAGTTTTCCTGAAAAAATTATCCATCTTGGAAAACGGCCATAACAAAAACAAATCATGAAATTGAAATTAAACTACATTCAGTGTTTTGATTAAATAATATCAAATAAAACTTTAAAAGTTAATCAGATAAAAATTAAATGATCTAAAACAACACAGTAATTAGGTATAAAGAATAACTGGTAATAACGATTACATACAAAATTCTTTTATTCTGTTAAAACCAAGCATTTCTAAGAGAAATGCTTCTAATAAGAGAAGTAGTAAGTTGTCCTGAGTCCCCTTTGGAGGGTCTGACCAGGATTCTCCCTTCTCCAGGAGAAGGACCCTTAAATGCCAGAGACTAGGGCAGGGCCTTGAATCAGAGGGCCTTTCCTTTTACAGTAGGAATTGTGCTCCTTTGATAAGAAACAAAGATCAGATAAAGACAGAGACATCAAAAGAGTTGCCAAGTTCACATAACCCACTGGGAAAGGCACTAGGAGTTCTCAAGAGCTCCGTATTGGCAAACCTTTTTCTTTTGCCCCACCCAGAGCCACAGTACTTGAGGACATTGATCAGAGCTGTGAGAGTAAAAAAAGTCAGCTTGAACTCTGGCCATACCCTGACAGAGGAATTTATTTGTACTAATAAACAACTTAGTAGGGGAAAAAGAGGAAGCATTCATATCTCAGGATAGCAAGGAGAAGATATGAATGGGCACTCCTATCTCAGAGTGAGTTTTGATGGGAAGGAAGAAAAGGGGGAGTCTTAAAGGTTGCAAGGGAGTGTTGAGAAGCAAGAAAAGGAAAATATTAGTATCTAGAGTTAAAAACTAGAGACTGACCAGGAAGTAGTGCAGACAGAGATGTAGAAAGGAAGCAAAGAAAGTGGAAAACGGACCAATGCAAATTGGTGTAAAAGTCTACAGGCCCAGAACTGGGCTCAGGAAAGAGACAGTACCCAGGGGAATAGTTTAGCACAAATATGCACACATACAGTTAAAAGAACTCTGGCCTCAATATAAATTTCAGCAGGCCCAAGTAGATATACAGTCACGTGCAGCACAAGGACCTTTATGTGAATGATGGACCACATATACAACTGTGGTCCCATGAGATTATAATATTGATAACATATGTTTACAGTACCTATTCTACGTTTAGATACACAAATAACATTATGTCAAAACTGTCTACGGTATTCAGTACTGTAGCATGCTGTACAGGTTTATAGCCTAGAAACAATAGGTTATACCACATAGCCTAGGTGTGTAGTAGGCTATACCACCTAGGTTTGTGTAAGTACACTATATGATGTGTGCACAATGACCATTTCTCAGAACATGCTTGTCCATCATTAAGTTACGCTTGACTTTAAAGGATGTCTTTCATTATCATGTAAATATATTATACTACTTTCTGGATTAATAACTTAGTAAGACTGTTCCTAAAGATTTGCTTATTTATATGAAGTCAATTTATTATACTTGTTTAATTTAAATTAATACTTAGTTGATACTGATACTGATTTCCTGAGGTTTTTAGTATTTTATGATTTCTTAAAAACAACCATGATATAAAAAAACCCTCAAGGATCTTTTGGAAGAGAATAAAGTAATATTAATCAAGAGCTTTAAAATTATCCTTAGACTCAATAACATTTTTGTAAATTCCTTCTAAAGAAACATCAACTGTACAAAGATGTTTATTCCTACCTTATGTATAACAGAGAAAAACTTAGGACCACCTAACTGTTGAAAAGTAAGGATAGTAGTTATAGTACTGTATTTGAATCCACCCAATTTTATTAAACATTTTATTCTGATGATTATTAGAAAGTATGAAAAATAATTACAATAGATGGTTAAGTGAAATAGGTAAAATATAAAGTTATAGGTAACTTTTGAGCACATTTATATGAAACTAAATTTAATTTTCACAAAAATGAAAGCAACTGTTGGAAAAGTAGGATTATGGATGACTTTTTTGTCTTTAGAATAATTATAACATGAGTACATTGTTTTTACTATTTTCAAATGCAATATAAAATGAAAGTAGTATGCAGACCTTAGTTTTCTCACGTGTAAAATCCAGGATTAGGTTAGGTATCTCATGATCATTCTGATTCTACATATTGAGAAACTTACAGGAAAACTCACTAGTAATGACACACTTTGCACTAACATTCTTAAAGAATAAAGTGATACATACTTTAAGACAAGATTATAAATGATCGGATGTTTAACTTCTTAGAAATATCGATAGCAAGTATTGATTGGTTTTGTTATCAAGCTTTGGCTTAATAAAAAACCCATTCCAAATTTAGTGATGGGCAGTAACAAAAAAAAATCAGTAAACAAATCAAGTTTTTTAAAAAAGTAAATGATGGCAATTTGCTGCTGGGAGTATCTCTCCATTTTGTCCAATTTCTGATCCAGAAGGTGCCACAAAATATATCCATTACTTAATCTTACCTAAATGAGTCTAACATAGCAAAATACAACTTTTCCAGGTGATTTCCTTCTTCTCTTGCAGAGCTATTTGCCACTTTCATAAGCTGAAGTCATAAATCTTTCCAACCTCAAAAATAATTCTCCTCTAGAATGTCATCCAACTAGGAATCTCTCACAGGATTAAACATTGCTTCACAGTATCAGTTAGATAAAAGGAGACTGATTCCTTCCTTTTAAAAACCAACTAACTCTACTTGCAAGTCATGATGCAGGTCCAATAGGACAGGTGGAGCCTGGATGGAATAGACCTTTGCCAGAGGTAATAAAGCACTTTGTGGGATTACCCTTTCAATTACCTGATGAGTGATGCCTAAAAGTAGCAAATAGGCCCCCAGAGATCAGAGAGCCACACTGAATTCTGACTGTAAAAACTAGTCTTATGCTTTGTTGATTCATTAGAAAAATATAGTTTTTCTATTCCTCCTTGCTTTGTCTCTGGCATGAAAAAAAAAGTGGACTTGTACAAGTCATCTCTAAAGTAATTCAATAAAGACTTCTGCTTTAAACCAAAGCTTACAAAACATGAGGTATAAAACAGTAAATTAAATATTCTCTCCAAGTTGTGCCGTCAGTTAATGTGAAGTTCCTATTGGTTGTACTAACATTTGTAAATCTATTTTAATAGGTAAATGTAACTAATGAGGGATGGAATACTTTGACTGAGAAGACCCAAAGTTATTTGGATTCATTTTCTAATTAAGTTGTCAATGGCATTTAACAAAATCATTCGCTGCTTTTTCCTTTTTCAGTGGAAGAACTAAAAAACTAATCCTTCGGCCCAGCGCGGTGGCTCACGCCTGTAATCCTAGCACTCTGGGAGGCCGAGGCAGGCGAACTGCCCAAGGTCAGGAGTTCGAAACCAGCCTGAGCGAGACCCCATCTCTACTAAAAATAGAAAGAAATTAATTGGCCAACTAAAAATACATAGAAAAATTAGCCGGGCATGGTGGCGCATGCCTGTAGTCCCAGCTACTCGGGAGGCTGAGGCAGAAGGATCGCTTGAGCCCAGGAGTTTGAGGTTGCTGTGAGCCAGGCTGATGCCACGGCACTCTAGCCCAGGAAACACATTTATACTCTGTCTCAAAAAAAAAAAAAAAAAAAAAACTAATCGTTTGCTAAAATAACAAATATTTTGGAATGTATCAGTGAATGAAAGAATACACATTTATTGAATGACTTCTCACGTGCCAGGACATGAACTGCATGCTTTGTCAATGCTAGTCTGTGTGTTGATAGGCTGTTATTACACATGTGGTATTTTCTTGTCTCAGGAGAATTTAATAAATAGGCTGGGGAAAAACCCTCCGATTCCCTTGAAAAAGTATATCAAACAGAAAAGGATATTGAGAAAAAGCACTCAACAGATAACTTGCTCACAATATAAGTTTATGATCACAAGAGATGAGATGACCCAGACATATGCTTGTAGAAGATCATGTGTTCACCAAAGGCAGGGAATATCCTCAAAAATGTAAGATTGAATCACAGAAAGTCTGAAAGTCAGATCTAGTTATAGTAATCTCTATGTTGGAGAATTCACATTTTTAAAAATGTGACCTGAAGTTGGGGAGCCTGGATTTAGGGTTTGGTCACTGCCCAGCTACGTGATCTGGGAAAAGTTACTCAGCTCTTTCTAAGGATCAGTTCACTGTCTTCAAATTGGAGATAAGAACAGTATCTATGCCTTCTTAAGTGGTTAAGATTAAATCAGACAAAGCATTTAAAGTGCCTTGCATATATATAGTGTGCAACCATTCAATGACAATTACTTTTACTATTGTTACCTGTATAATTATAAAATAAATTCTACCTGCATTTGACTGAAAAGAATTTTTTATGAGATATAAATTAGATGTAATTGCATACTGATATAAATGACAGACTGAAAATAAATACAGAACTACATTACTGTACATTTAAAAAAAAAATCAACCCATCTGCTTCATATGGCTTCATCTGTCCCACACTTGATTTGATATTGGACTTACTAGGCTTTATTTAGTACTTGGAAGAATATTAAGGAAATATGTAATAATCTGCAATACTTCGAGTGATTTCAGACAATGTACTTACAAAATTTCTGAAGTGTTTATCTCAAAAAATGGTATTAAGCATGGTCTAAAAAGTTATTTTATTATCAACCAAGTCATTCAACAAATGATTTTTAAATTTATAAATAATTGTATTTATTTTTATTTACTTATTCATTTCAAAATATTAAAGGAGTACAAATGTTTTGGGTTACACAGATTGCTTCTGTAATGCTTGAGTTGTAGCTATGGGTATGCCCATCACCCAAATAGTGTTCACTGTACACATTAGGTAGGTTTTTGCCCCTCCCCTCCTCTCCTGTTTGATTTCCACTGAGTTTTACTTCCCTCTGTGCACATGTGGACTCTTCAGTTAGTTCCAATTTAATGATGAGTACATGTGGTGTTTGTTTTTCCAGAAACGTCACTTAGAGATACGTCACTTAGAATGGTCTCCAGTTTCATTCAAATTGTTGCAAAAGGCATACTTTTTAAGGCTGAGTAGTATTCCATGGTATACATATATCACATTTTATTGATCTACTGATGAACTGATGGGCACTTAGGTTGATTCCACATCTTTGCAATTGTGAACTGTGCTGCAATAAACATTTGAGTGCAGGTGCCTTTTTGATAGAATGATTTCTTTTCCTTTGGGTAGATACCCACTTGTGGGATTGCTGAATCAAATGGTAGATCTACATTTAGTTCTTTGTGGAATCTCCACATCATTTTCCACAGAGGTTGTACTAATTTTTAGTCCCACGAACAGTATATAAGCATTCCCTTCTCTCTGCATCCATGCCAGCATTTATTGTTTTTAGACTTTTTAATAAAAGCCATTCTGATGGGGGTAAGGTGATATTTCCTTGTAGTTTTAATTTGCATTTTCCTTATGATTAGTGACGCTGAGCATTTTTTCATGTTTATTTGCCATTTGTCTATCTTTTGAAAAGCTTCTGTTCGTGTCTTTTTTTTTTTTTTTTTTCCTGGATACAGGGTGTTGGTCTTTTGCCTGGGGTATAGTTTCATGGGGTCAACCTAGCTCACAGCAACCTCAAACTCCTGGCCTCAGCCTCCTGAGGAGCTGGAACTACAGGTGTGCAACATTATGCCTGGCTAATTTTTTCTATTTTTAGTTGCCCAGTTAATTTTTTTTCTATTTTCTGTAGAGACAGCTGGTCTCGCACTCCTGAACTCAAGCAATCCTCCCGCCTCAGCCTCCCAGAGTGTTAGGATTAGCGGTGTGAGCCACCACACCCAGCCTGTTCATATTTTCTGCCTGCTTTTTAATGGGGTTGTTTTTTTCTTGCTGATTTGCTTGAGTTCTTTGTAGTTTCTGGTTATTAGTCCTTTATTGGCTGTACAGCTCATGAATATTTTTCTCCCATTCTGTAGGCTATTTGCTCTGCTGATCATTTCCTTAGCAGTGCAGAAGCTTTTTAGTTTAATCAAATCCCGTTTGTCTATTTTTGTTGTTTCAGTGATTGCCATTGGGGTCTTAGTCATAAATTCTTTGCCTAGGCCGATATCTAGAAGAGATTTTCCTACATTTTCCTCTAGAATTCTTATGGTTTAGAATGGACATTTTTAACAATGTTGATTCTGCCAACCCATGAGCATGATATGTTTTTCCATTTATTTGTGTCCTCTGCGATTTCTTTCCTCAGTGTTTCGTTTCTCCTTGTAGAGATCTTTCACCTCCTTGGTTAAGTATATTCCTGGGTATTTTATTTTCTCTGTAGCTATTGCAAATGGTACTGAGACTTTGGCCCTCAGCTTGACTGTCATTGGTGTATAGAAATGCTACTGATTTATGTACGCTGATTTTGTATTCTGAGACTTTGTTGAATTTATCAATTCCAGGAGTCTCTTGGTGGAGTCTTTGGGGTTTTCTAGGTATAAAATCATGTTGTCAATGAAGAGCGATAGTTTGACCTCCTCTTTCCTGATTTGAATACCCTTTCTTTCTTTCTCTTGCCTGATGGTTCTGGCTGGACTTCCAGCACTATGTTGAATAGAAGTGGTGGCAGTGGTCACCTTTCTCTTGTTCCAGTTCTTAGGCAGAATGTTTTCAAAATTTCCCCCTTCAGCAGGATGTTGGTTGTGGATTTCTCATATATCAGTTTTATAATTTTGAGACATGTTCCTTCTATGCCTAGTTTGTGGAGAGTTTTTATCGTGAAAGGGTGCTGAATTTTGTCTAATGTTTTCTCTGCATCTATTGAGATTATCATATGGTCTTTGTTTATGTGGTGAATCACATTTATTGATTTGTGTATGTTGAACTATTCTTGTATCCTGGGATGAAGCCCACTTGGTTGTGGTGGATTCCTTTTTTGATGTGCTGCTAAATTCAGTTTGCTAGTATTTTATTGAGGATTTCTGCATCTATATTGACAAGAGATATTGATCTGTAATTTTCTTTTTTTCTTTCCTGGCTTTGGTATCAAGGTGATACTGGCTACATAGAATGAGTTGCTGAGAATTCCCTCCTCTATGTTATGGAATAATTTCTGTAGTGTGGTAACAAATCATTTTTGAGACATTTCTGTAAGACAGTGTGCCAGGCATTGACTGACCTGAATGAAATAAGTCTTCCTTCTGCTGCCACGTTCTTTAAAGACTCATTCTTTTTGTACAAAGTGTGTCTCATAAGTACGCTATATTCTACAAATAAATGTTTTCAATGTTGCCAATACTTACAACTAACTTCACCTATCCATATATAACAAGGATCAACATCTTAAAATTTCCAGTGTCTTTGAGGCTGGCAAGTAACTGTAGAGAATGTCAATTGGCTCTGGTGAACTTAAAAAAAGATATATTTATGCCCAAAAATGACCTTTTCAAAGATCATAATTGAGTGCTTTCATGGTATGGGGGGAAAAAAAAAAGAAAAAAAATCATAATTGAGGATAATTTCTACAAGTGAGTGATCTAGCTCCCATAGGAAGGTGTATGTGGAAGAACAGACTTTATCCATAAAAAGGGGAACTTTTCAATATGTGTTAATGTATAACATTTTAGTTCTACTTTCCTTTTCATGTATTTCGTTCCAAATGACCTACTGCCTTCTACTATCAATAACCATGTGACACATTTACATATACATGTTTGAATAAATAATATCTGATGAAAATTTAAAGATAAATCTTCTTATCCTACTTGGATTATTCTTCAAACATTTTATGAAATTCATTCAAGAACACTTAACATTAAAATAATCTAATCAATTACATATATAAGAGGCCAGGCAAGGTGGCTCACACCTGCAATCCCAGCAACTTGGAAGGCTGAGGCAGGAAGATTACTTGAGGCCAGGAGTTTGAGACCAGCCTGGGCAACATAACGAGACCCTGTTTCTAAAAAGTATAAGAGGCCAGGCGCAGTGGCTCATGCCTGTAATCCTAGCACTCTGGGAGGCTGAGGTGGGAGGATTGCTCAAGGTCAGGAGTTCGAAACCAGTGTGAGCAAGAGTGAGATCCCGTCTCTACTAAAAATATAAAGAAATTAATTGGCCAACTAAAAATATATAGAAAAAGTTAGCCGGGCATGGTGGCGCATGCCTGTAGTCCCAGCTACTCGGGAGGCTGAGGCAGAAGGAT
>CAUYRT010075913.1:0-10836 GCA_963574885.1 Lepilemur ruficaudatus
ACATTTTTTAAAGATATCCTTTTAGAGTAAAAATAATGTAAAGTAAAATATTTAAGTCTTTACTTCCTTAGGTGTGTATTGTTGTATTAACTTTAATAAAGGGGAAAAATGATTCCTTTATTCTTTTTTTTTTTTTTTTGAGACAGAGTCTCACTCTGTTGCCTGGGCTAGAGTGAGTGCCGTGGCATCAGCCTAGCTCACAGCAACCTCAAACTCCTGGTCTCAAATGATCCTTCTGCCTCAGCCTCCCACGTAGCTGGGACTACAGGCATGCGCCACCATGCCCGGCTAATTTTTTTTTTTGTATATATTTTTAGTTGGCCAATTAATTTCTTTCTATTTTTAGCAGAGACAGGGTCTCGCTCTTGCTCAGGCTGGTTTCGAACTCCTGACCTTGAGCGATCCTCCCACCTCAGCCTCCCAGAGTGCTAGGATTACAGGCGTGAGCCACTGCACCCGGCCTTCTTTTTTTTTTTTTAATCTCAGCATATTACAGAGGTACAAACGTTTAGGTTACATATAATGCCTTTGTCCCACCCACGTCAGAGCTTCAAGCTTCACACCCATTAGGTGTGAATATACCCATCCCCTCCTCAAAAATATGAAATGCTTCATGAATTTGCGTGTCATCCTTGCGCAGGGGCCATGCTAATCTTCTGTGTATTGTTCTAATTTAATATATGTATGCCGAAGTGAGCATAACTCCTTTATTCTTAATGTGTTTAAATGTATGAAACCATAGCAATAGTAGTTTAATGAGATGGTTACTAAGTATTAATTGCTATGTATTTCTCAGAAGTGCTAAGTGATGGTGATAATAATTTTCTAAATCTATTTTTTCCCTGTTTCCTTCCTCCCCAACAGGACATTGCACTTATTTTGCCAGGCTCTTCTGAAGGTTCTATGTCTGAACTGGAGCAGCTTTCCAATTCTCTACCAAACAAAGAATTGATGGCCTCAATCTGTGACTGTCTCTTGGCTACACTAGCTAACTCTGAAAGCAGTTACAACTGTTTACTGACATGTGTCAGAACAATGATGTTTCTTGCAGAGCATGATTATGGATTATTTCATTTAAAAAGGTAATGCTTTGTCTAATTTAATATACTCTTAGATTTAATTTTTTCACTGTAACTCTCCTCCGCCAAATTAATTACTTCATGCCTATTGTAGAAAGTTGTAGGTGTGATTTCTTTCATGAGAGAAATTTTGTGTTTATGGAAAAGATTCATTAGTAGTGAAATACCATGCTAGAATCTTTGGGATTAAAGATGCAGGCCGGGCGTGGTGGCTCACGCCTATAATTCTAGCATTCTGGGAGGCAGAGGCGGGCGGATTGCTCAAGGTTAGGAGTTCAAAACCAGCCTGAGCAAGAGCGTGACCCCGTCTCTACTAAAAATAGAAAGAAATTAATTGGCCAACTAAAAATATATAGAAAAATTAGCTGGGCATGGTGGCGCATGCCTGTAGTTCCAGCCACTTGGGACGCTGAGGCAGAAGGATTGCTTGAGCCCAGGAGTGTGAGGTTGCTATGAGCTAGGCTGATGCCATGGCACTCTAGCCAGGGCAACAGAGTCAGACTCTGTCTCAAAAAAAAAAAAAAAAAAAAAGATGCAAATTGATAGATAAACAACGTGGGCATGGTGCAGTATCTAGAAGGAAATCTTATTGTTCCAGGGATGCTAATTCCTACCTCAAGGTTTTATTGATGTATCCTCAGAGGTGATGGTAGTGCAATTTTATAGACCCTAAAACTAAAAGTGCTGACTCTGTGTACAGTCGTTCCTTTGTATCTGTGGGAGATTTGTTCCAGGAATATCCACCCCTCTCCGATACCAAAATCCACAGATGTTCAAGTCCCTTATATACAATACTGTCATATTTGCATATAACCTATGCATGTTATCTTACATATTTTAAATTATCTCTAGATTACTTAAGATAACTAATACAATGTAAGTGCTGTGTAAATGTTTACATATACAACTGTTTAATGTATTTTTAAAGTTTGTATTATTTTTTATTGTGATGTTGTTATTTTTTATTTGAGGTTTTTTGCCCCTCCAGTACATTTTGAGGATACAAGTGTTTTTTGTTTCATGGATGAATTGTATAGTGATGAAATCAGGGCTCTTAGTGTACTTGTTACTTGCGTCCAGCGATGATTCTCAAGATGTTGGTGAAAAGTGCGGATCCTGTTTAACTCTAAAGACTTGACGTCTTAGTGTACATTGTACTCAATACGTAATTTTTTTTTTTGGTTCTGTTTCCCAGGCTAGAGTGCAGTGGCATCATCATAGCTCACTGCAACCTCAAACTCCTGGGCTCAAGCAGTCCTCCTGCCTCAGCCTCCCAAGTAGCTGGGACTATAGGCACATGCCACCATGCCCCGCTATTTTTTGTAGAGATGGGGTCTCACTCTTACTCAGGCTGGTCTTGAATTCCTGGCTTCAAGTGATCCTCCCACCTCAGCCTCCCAAAGTGCTAGGATTACAGGCATGAGCGAGCCTCATTTGTAATTTTTGATCCCTCACACCACCTCTGACCCTCCCCCTTCTTATTTTACAATGTCCATCATTCCACTTTGTATTAGCATATATGCCCATCGTCTAGCGCCCACTTATAAGTGAGAACATGTGGTATTTGTTTTTCTGTTACTAGGATACTTAGGATGATGGTCTTCACGTCCAACCAAGTTGCTGCAAAAGACATTCTTTCATTCCTTTTTATGCCTGAGTAGTACTCCATCACACATACATATATATATATATACACACACACACATACACACACACACACACACCCCACATTTTCTTTATCCCTTTTTTTTGTTTTTTTTGTTTTTTTTTAAATATTTTCAATTCACAGTTGAATCCACAGATGCAGAATCCATGGATTTGGAGGGCTAACTATATTTTGTTTTCTAGAGGAATGGCTGAGTTAAAATTAATTTGAAATGATATAAACTCCAAGGTGCTCGGTGTCTCAAATATAATTTCTGCTCCAGTCCTCTCTGTTTACGCCCTGATCTTTTTCTTTACTAGGAGAAGGATAAGGGAAAGTAGCTGGCTAGTACATAGATTTCCTTGGAATTTATTGAAATTTACATGGGTATACGAGATAGTAAGGAGGAGGAAACATATATTTGTGCCTTTCTCATTAATTGTTTTGGCATTGTTTGAAAACTTATGTTGCAGGTACTGTGTTTGATGCTGGTTCCTCTCTTCTCCATCTCTTTGTCCTGCTTAACATCCATTCTCTTTACCCAGCGTCTTCACAGTCTCTCACCAGACTCTTTAACCTTTTTTCTGTTGCCTGGATATTTACTCCATATCCTGTAAAACTTACCTCACGTGCTATACTTCTGAGAAAGTGAAAAAGATTTCCTTGATTCCTAGCCGGGTTAGCTGATCCCACAAATATTCTTTGGATAGCTCTGATATAGCATTACCTGTGATTTTGTTGGCTTTACTAGATTCATGTTTCTGGTCCTCTTTTCCTTTTTCTTTGCTTCTTTTTTGACATGGGGTTCTTGCTGTGTTACCCAGGTTGGTCTCTAGCTCTGGGGCTCAAGTGATCCTCCTGCCTCGGCTTCCTGAGTAGCTGGGATTACAGGTGTGCACCACCATGCCTAGCTTTGTGAGGCCCTTATCTGTAATTTTTTCTTAAGTCATCTTAACCTATTCTCTTTTCCCCTTTTAGCCCTTATCTCTCTGCTAAGCTCGAAGTAGCCCATGAATCTACTTGACATTTCTACTTGGCTGTCCAATGGGCATCTCAGTAATTCTTGTGGATTATTTCTCCAAAGTATACCCTGAATCAGATTGCTTTTCTCCATTTTCATAGCTACTGGCCTTATCGAGGCCACTATTATTTCTTGCAGAGCCTCCTAACTGGTGTCCTTGCTTCCACTATTGTCTTTAAAATTCATTCTCTCAGCAGCCAGAGTAATCTTTTTAAACTTAAAACAGAAATATGTCATTGTTCTGCTGAAATTCTTCTAATGGTTTCCTGTTGTACCTCAAATAAAATCCAAACAAGTTGTTGATATAGTAGGGCTCCATACAATCTAGCTCTTATCCCCTGAAAGGTTTTTCTCCTAGATTCTTTCATGATTTATTTCATCATTTCACTCAGGTATCTGCATAATATATGTCTTGTCTAAACAGCCTATCTAAAATACCCTGCCCTTTGTGTACTTGCTCCCTATCCCTCTTCATATTTTTTACTATATTTATACATTAGATTATATAGATTTATTACTTATTTAATTACTCTCTGTCTAGAATATAAGCTGCATGAGGACAGGAACTGTGTCTTCTTTGACTACACTCTCTCCCCAGCACCTAGAAACCTGGTACATAGTAGGCACTATGAAGGAATGAAATGCCTTCTCTGGACCAGACACTGATTTTAGGTGCTGGAGATTCAGGGGGAAAAAAAATCTGTGTCTTCTTGGTGGTTTCATTCTACTGGAAGTTGTCAGACAGTAAATAAGTAAAGAAAATACATAGTGTGTAACAGAAAAAGCATAAACCAAAGGAGAGGGATAGTGAACACCAGAGTGAGGGTGGGAGTTGCCATTTGAAATAAGGGAATGAACTTGATCAGAGAAGTCCTTGCTGTCACTGAAAAGATGGGCCTTGAACAGAGATCAATACCTGTAAGAGGTGAGGAATGAAACATGCTAATATCCTGGGGAGAACAATTACAAAAAAACATGCCTAAGATGTCTGAGAATCAGCTGTGAGGCTACAGAGGCAGCCCTTGGAGTGAGCAAGGAGAAAAATGTTAGGGCATCTGGTCACAGAGGTAATGGGGGCATGAGGTGGGGGAAAGATCACCAAGGCCCTTTAGAATTATTATAAGGGCCTTTTTTTTTTTTTTTTTTTTTTTGAGAAAGAATCTCACTATTTTGCCTTGGCTAGAGTGCCGTGGCATCAGCCTAGCTCACAGCAACCTCACACTCCTGGGCTCAAGCGATCCTTCTGCTTCAGCCTCCCGAGTAGCTGGGACTACAGGCATGCGCCGCCATGCCTGGCTAATTTTTTCTATGTATTTTTAGTTGTCCAGCTAATGTCTTTCTATTTTTAGTAGAGACAGAGTCTTGCTCTTGCTCAGGCTGGTCTTCAACTCCTGAGCTCAAACGATCCTCCCCCTTTGGCCTTCCAAAGTGCTAGGATTACAGGCATGAGCCACAGTGCCCAGTCCATATACTTTCTTTTTAGATTTTATTTATATAAAAACAGATAAATTATTTATTAATAAAATCTATTTTCAAATAATAAATGTATTAATTCTCATGTATTTGTTTTTAAAAATAAATTCATACTAATACTTTGATCCAATACCAGAAGTTGATTCTAGTCTTTCCCTGTTTTTGGTAACTTTATTCTCCAACAGTGAGAAACTCAGCTCTCATTATCTGTAACATACTTACCTATTTATTTAGCCCTAGTATACAAATGAAGTAGTAGTTTCTAACTAATTAACCAACCCATACTCCTGTGAGAAACAAATTAAGCAACTAGAGTACAGTGTTTGTATACAGTTCTTTTTGTTTAGCTTTACTATATCCAGTCATAGCACTGTCCTTATCTCCTTCAGTTTGATTATATGATTCATTTGTAATACAGTTAGGTTCATTTGTCATAGTCTGTATTCTTATTTTTTTCCTTACATTCTGATTGATTTTTGAAAAATTTTATATCCAGTAAAATTTATGTTTTGTGGTGTACAGTTTTGTGGATTTTGACAAATGCTTAGTTAGAGTCATGGGTTTATCACTGCTGTTCCATTCAGAGTAGTTTCATCACCCCAGCATTCTATCATGCTGCCCTTTTATATACAACCTCTCTATCCAACACTACCCACTACTGATGTAGTTTTCTTCATATACTTTTGCTTTTTATAGAATGTCATATAAATGAAATTATACAACATGTACCCTTTGGGGTCTGGCTTCTTTCATTTAGCAAAAAGCACTTAAGATTTGTTAAGTTTATTGCATGACTCAATAGTTCTTTTTATTGGTGACTAAATTCCATCAATCTGGGTTGTTTGTAATTTTTGGTGGTTATATGTAAAGCTGCTATAAACCTTTGCAAACAGCTTTTTGTGTGAACCTAAATTTTCATTTCTCTTGGGTAGACACCTATGAGCGGGATTGTTGGGTCATGTGGTAGGTGTATGTTTAACCTTACAAGAAATTACCAAACTGTTTGCCAAAGTAGGTATACCATTTTGTATTCCCACCAGTAGTGTGTTAGAATTCTAGTTGCTCCTCATCCTCACCTGAACTTGGTTTAGACAGATTTTTGATTTTAGACATTCTCATAGCTATGTATTAGGCCTCAGTCTTTGATTGACCATGGAAGTATGACTTATTTGCTTATGATTGTATGTAGTGGCTGGTAATTGTGGTCCAATTTTGAACCCATGCTTTTTCCATTGACAGTATTATCTTTGTATTTAATCTCATTTTTCTTTGTTGTACCTTTCCATTTTATTCAGTGATAAAGTTCTCAAGAGCCAGGAATCTTATTCTTCCTTTTATATTGCTTTACCAAAGTCTTGTATAATGGGATCTCAAAATCTAACCCATTTTCCAAATGCAGACACCACATGTTTAGTGTTAATATCATACTTACTTCCATTTTGGCTGATTATGTTATAGCTTAAAGAACATAGTTGAACATTAGAATACTTTGCCCTTAAATTCTCTTTTTATCAACTCAAAACTGTGAGAATAATTTTAGCAAGACTGTGTATTATCTAGATTTTAGATATGTATTGTGATTGTTTATTAACGCTGAAATCTTTCTATATCAGGGGTTGGCAAACTGGCCTGGCCCAAAAACTACATCCAGCCTGCTGCCAACTTTTGTAAATACAGGCCCGCCATCATTTATGTGTTGTATAAGACTACTTTCCTACTACACTAGCTGAGTTGAGTAGTTGTGACTGAGACTGCTGTTATGTATAAAAGATAAACTGAGTTGTATAAAATTCTGCAAAGTCTAACGTATTTACCATCTGACTTTTTTTTTTTTTTTGAGACAGAGTCTCACTCTGTTGCCCAGGCTAGAGTGAACCATCTGACTTTTAATGGAAAAAGTTTGCTGACCTCTGCTCCATAACCTTCATTTCCTTCTATCAGATTACAATGTCATAAGGATAGTTATTCTTTGTAGTAGTTACGTAAGTTAGGCTTTCTGGGCAGGCTTCTGAGATATTATGATGTCCTTATGTTAGAGATATTCTCAAGTTATAAAAAGTTTAAAAAATTAGAGAAATGGCAAGTTTCTTGTTAAGTATTATAAATTTATTATTTGGGGGAAAATTTTTAAGAGCTTGAAGCTTAGCTTTAAAAGAACTTGGTAGCTATAGATACTGCTTTGTTATATTGTTTGTGTAGACAAACACACCAAACTCTTTTTTACATTTAAAATGATGGACTAAATTTTATTCTGTCTGAATTGAGATAGTTCATTTCTTATACTAATTTTATATGCTCATGTTTTAAACAATGTCTCTTTATTTTCTTTACAGTTCTTTAAGGAAAAATAGTAATGCTCTGCATAGTTTACTGAAACGAGTGGTCAGCACATTTAGTAAGGACACAGGAGAACTTGCATCTTCATTTTTGGAATTTATGAGACAAATTCTTAACTCAGACACAATGGTAAGTGTATGTGTGTGTATATATATACTTGGTATTTCTTAAATTTACAAACTTTGTCATAAGTGAAAACATCACTTCAGTTCAAAAGTATTTTAGAACTTAGAATAGTGGGGGGTTTTTTGTACCCTCACCTCACTATAAATACAGGTTTTTGATTAATTTTTAACAAATTGATGAGTAGAATATATTGAACTTTAATTTAGTAGGCATCATTAATTTGTCAATACCCTGTAACTTTGCAACTTAAATAGAGAAAAAGACTACCTTCGTGCCTTCTTTTTATAATTCCTGACATTGAGTTACCTTGCTAGGGTAATTCAGGACAGTTAAGTTTTGTGAGTCAATTATTTACTTGTCATTTAATTAAGCACTTATTGTATTTTGGATATTGTGATTTTGGGGTTACTAAAAAGTTTATTATATTATGCTAGAGTATTTTGGATCCATCATAGATATATGAAGTAAAAGTTATTTTTCCCACTCTAAAAGCTGATTGTTAAAATTTAATTAAGACTTCTCTTGTGGTATATTATGGGCACAATTCCAGAAGTTATTAATATACTTGTCCTGCCAGGCACAGTGGTACACACATGTAGTCCCAATACTCAGGAGACTGAGGCTGAAGGATTGCTTGATCCCAGGAGTTCTAGTCCAGCCTGGACAACACAGTGAGACCGCATCTCTATTTTAAAAAGTTAAAAGTTTAAAAAAAGATAGGCCAGCCTTTAAAAACTTGTTTGGGGTCAAATAAGTTTGGAAATGTGCACATTAGTACACATTAACTATACACATTAGTATATTAAAAGCTCTAAGAGGTCCTGGGGTGCTTTGCTGCAGTGTAATCCAGCAGTCCAGCTTTGCCTAGATGCATTACCTGTGAAATACTTGTATGTGTGTGTGTACACATCCTATGGGTTTCTCTGTGTGTGTATACACACCCTATGGATCAGTATGTATTCTGTCAATACTGGTTTAAGAAATTCAGCTCATATTTAAGATTTCTATTTCGGGAGAGTTGGAGAGGACCTATTTAATAAATATTATTACTGAAATAAATATATGGAATTTCATATGAAAAATAAATTTGCTGTTTAGTGTGTTTTCTCTTATGCATATTATTTATTTTGAGAATATTTAATCCAGTAAGCCCTTCTTACCTGACTGCTATGTTTGTAGTTATTGCCTTGCCAATTGTATTGGCAAATTACTGCTTGTTTTGCGTTATGTCTACTTTGTTAAGGTGATTACATTTACCAGATACTTTGATTCTGAAAGATTGATATATTTCACAGTAGAACTTTGCTGCCCTAAAGAGGTTGTAGAGTTTTACTTGATGGAAGACTATTTGATCATTAGTTTCTTTAGATCTTAAGTGACATGTTGTTAACATATTAGTTTGACAGATTTTCTTACACATGTCATCAGTTAAACATTTTCTAATCTAAAACAACTAACTAGTGTTCATTCATGTTATCCACAGTTTGCTGGGCCCTCATGATTGCTAATTAATGCTTTTATTCATCCCTCATCAATGCATTTCCTTTTCTCACCTCCTTCATTGAGAAGGTCAAGGCCATTATTTTTAGCCTCTAAATCCTTTTACTACCACCTAGATTCTTTCCCTGTCCTTTTTAATCTATTATTTCCTTCCTTAATTAGGGGAAAATAATACCCTTACATCACTTCATTTCTACTTATGACCTGGATCCTGTCCTAGTATTTTTCCTGATTCCTTTTCCTTCATCTGTTTTTATAGCTATCTGTGCCCTTAGCTAATGGATAGAATCTCTGAATATCCAAAATCAAATTCTTTATTTTCCCCATAAACTTTATGTTTTATATGCCTTACCTTCATACCATTGATCTTCCCTGACCTCCAAGATAGAAATCATGAAATAATAGCCAACTTTCCCTCATAATTATTGTCTTCAACAGTAGCTCATTCTTGTCAGTTTTATGCACAAAACCTTTCATACTTCTCTCCCTATTTTATGTTTTCATCCCCATTACCATAGATTTCTCCTTCTTGCTCCTTTTTAAATAACATTTTTATTGAATTATAATTCATGTCATAAAACTCACCCTTGTAAACTGGCAATTCATTATTTTTCAGTGTATTTATAAAATCACGTAGCCATTACTTACCACTGTCTAATTTCAGAACATTTTCATCACCTCAGAAAGAAGTTTCATCCCCATTAGCAGAAACTCCTCATTCCTCCTTTCCCCCAGCCCCTGACAACCACTAATCTATTCTCTGTCTTTATGTCAGTTTCTACAAAAAGGGCTGCTAGGATTTTGATTGGAACTGTGTTGAATCTATAGTTCAGTTTTGGGAGTAATACTTTAACAGTTTTAAGTTTTCATATCCATGGAGATGGTAGGCTGTCTTTCCATTTATCTGGGTCATCTTTAGTTTCTTTCTATGATGTTTTGTAGTTGTTAGTTTACAAGGCTTGTACCTCATTTGTTACACTTATGGCCCCAGTATGGAAGTGTCATATCTGGTATGTAGGGGTGGTGGAGGTTTTCGATGCTATTGTAAATGGAATTGTTTTCTTAATATCATTTCTGGATTGTTCATTGCTAGTGTTTAGAAATACAATTAATTTTATTTTTATTTTAGAGGCAGGATCTTGCTATTTCCCAGGCTGGAGTGCAGTGGCCTGATCATAGTTCACTGTAACCTTGAATTCCTGGGCGCAGGCAATCCTCCTGCCTCAGCCTCCTGAGTAGCTGGGACTACAGGCGTACACCACCGTACCCAGCTAATTGTTTTGAAAACTTTTTGTAGAAATGAGGTTCTACTGTGTTGCCCAGGCTGATCTGGAACTCCAGGCCTTGAGCATTCCTCTGACCTCAGCTCCCAAAGTGCTGGGATTATAAGCGTGGCCACTGCGCCCTGCCTTACAATAAATTTTTTTTTTTTTTTTTTTTTTTTTTTGAGACAGAGTCTAACTTTTGCTCTGGCTGGAGTGCCGTGGCATCAGCCCAGCTCACAGCAACCTCAAACTCCTGGGCTCAAGCAATCCTCCTGCCTCAGCCTCCCGAGTAGCTGGGACTACAGGCATGCACCACCATGCCCGGCTAATTTTTTCTATATATTTTTAATTGTCCAATTAGTTTCTTTCTATTTTTAGTAGAGTCGGGGT
>CAUYRT010075914.1:0-47220 GCA_963574885.1 Lepilemur ruficaudatus
CAACCTCAAACTCCTGGGCTCAAGCGATCCTCCTGCCTCAGCCTCCCAGGTAGCTGGGACTAAAAGGACGCGCCACCATGCCTGGCTAATAGTTTTTTCTATTTTTAGTTGTTTGGCTTATTTCTTTCTATTTATTGTAGAGATGGGGTCTCGCTCTTGCTCAGCCTGGTCTCAAACTCCTGAGCTCAAGCAACCCGCCTGCCTCAGCCTCCCAGACTGCTAGGATTACAGGCGTGAGCCATCGCGCCTGGCTCCTAAAGACATTCTTGAAGATGTCCTTTACTCTCCTTGGGGGAAACAGGCAAGGCCAGGGCTTGCTCTGTATCACGTCTTTGCCCCGTTCCCCTCTCAGTGAGGCTGTCCTCCCCTCCCTGGCACTTTTGCCCAAAAGATCCTGCAGATCCCCCATAACCTCGTGCTCCTCCACTGATAGGGACTATCGTGTCTCTGCGTGCCCGTACCACAGCAGGGCCATAGTCAGCCCGCAGTGAATGTCTGCTGGGCAAATACATAATACATAAGACCATGCAGGTCTCCTCTATCTCACAAGCAAGCACAGCCTTCCTTTCCTTTTCCTTCATCCTTGAGTTGACTGTTCCATCCTCATCATCGCCCGAACTGTCAGTCGCTCTGGGAACAGCTGCAATCCTGCTGTCTTTGGGCCTTGCTGTCTGTGGCAAGCCCCTGGGCCTGCCTGGTCCTCACTGCTCCCACGAGGGGCTCCCACTCCTCAGGGCAGGCCCTGCCTCACTCCTCAACCCCATAGCTCCGCACCGGCAGGGGCTCTGTGGACACCTCTCGAGTTCTGCAAGGTGCTGCCCACTGGCCTTGCAACACCTCCCCAGGCTCAGCTTTCTCCTGCCTCCCGCATGACTCGGGCTTGTGTTCACGCAGCCTCCTCTCTTGCTCGGGCTTGTGTCACCTGCCACTCCCCACACTAACACGGGGAGCCACGCCGTTCACAGGCCCTGCTGGGATGGTTTATCACCAGTGCTAAATGCTGTTTCCACCCTGCTTCTCTTCCAACTGCTCACCGACTTAGGTCAAATGACTGTTTAATAAATTAGTTGCTTGAGTAGAATGGAAAATGTTTATCTTTTCTATTTAGAAAACTTAAATGTCTCCAAACCACACAGACTATGTATACAGGAACATGTACAACTTAAAAAGCTCACCAGTTTTAAAAACTATACCTGACCTGGCAAACCATTCTGGAGCAGTTTTTAAGTCCACTAGTCTGGGAATCAGTCTAGCCCCAGCAATCCCCCGGCCAACAGCCTTGGGTAGAACACCGGCTGGCTGTGTCTCAGTGCTCTCAAGTTTACGAAATGATCTACTCAATTTCTGTCACACCAGAGATGCCTTTGGCCCTGTGAGAGGCTGCATGCCTTCTCCCACAAGTGAGCCTGGGTACAATTAAACATGATGTGTTAAGTTTGAAAGGTTCAGCTGAGGTTTTCAGACAAAACATTGTTTCCAATGCCACACCTTTATTGCATGGAAGGCTGGCAGCAGTGTGCACGAATGACCCACAAAGTACATGCATAGATATGCATGCACAGCAATGCAAAACAGTGCATTATTTATTGAGCATTCAGATGTGCCAGCACCATGCAAACATTTTAGGGAGTTGCCTTTGCTTAAAATGCATGCCAGACCCAGAGGGTGGTACCATCACCATGCCCCTTTTACAGGTGGGGAACACCTGGTGCAGAGCAGCTTGGTTAACTTACCTGAGGTTGTGAGTGATGGGGCTGGGATGGCACTTAACAGTCTGACCCCAGAACTTGCTTCTAGCCATTAGAAAAACAGACAGACACAGCTTCTGGAGTATTTATGGAAAAGTATATACAGATAGGAAAGTCCGAACGAATATTCAAATTTCAGCAATGTTTGATCATCTTATCAAAAAAAAAAAAAATCCAGCAGTCTATTCATTTTTTTTTGAGACAGAGTCTCACTCTGTTGCCCGGGCTAGAGTGAGTGCCGTGGCGTCAGACTAGCTCACAGCAACCTCAAACTCCTGGGCTCAAGCGATCCTTCTGCCTCAGCCTCCCAAGTAGCTGGGACTACAGACATGCGCCACCATGCCTGGCTAATTTTTTCTATATATTTTTAGTTGGCCAATTAATTTCTTTCTATTTTTAGTAGAAACGGGGTCTTGCTCTTGCTCAGGCTGGTTTCCAGCTCCTGACCTTGAGCAATCCGCCCGCCTTGGTCTCCCGGAGTGCTAGGATTACAGGCGTGAGCCACCGCGCCCAGCCTCACTATTCCTTAATGGTGAAGAGTTTCAGGCACACAGCATTCACTAAGCCTTTGTAAAGTGCCCACGAAAAAAGCAGAATGGGAACACAGACTTCATCAGGTAAGTATAAGGTGCCAGTATCCAGGTTACTTGTGTACTGAGAACCGTACTGGGTCCCACACATTTGTTCTGGCACTGGAGCTGGGAAGCCTGTCCTTCCTCCTTACTGGAATGTAAGATACAAGGAGAAAGTAGAGAGGCTCATAAACACCTAATGAATTCTTCCTATGTCTCTAGGAAGTGGGTGTTTTAAGGTGGTTCAACTTTCTCTGCTGCAAAGAGATCCTTTTTAAAACAGAAAACAAAAGATTTAGAAGTCATTTGTTAAGGTTTGAGGTTGTTGCTTGGATGGATAGCCATTATGCAAGCCCTGAGGCCCCCCGCATTTGGTGGAGGTGAGAGACCCCGAAAGTGATCAAGCTTGCAGTGGGGAAATCACAAAGCAGGTTTAAGAGACCAGGCTTCCAAGTTGCAGCTGGATCTACTCCGCTAGGAGAAAACGGCTCCACCAGTTCCACCACCAAAGATGCCGAAAGGAGCAACGGCAGAAAAGGAGCAATACTACACGATTTATAGGGTGATGCGAGACCACCAGCATTCTACTTTGGACCCTGAAGTCTCGATCTGAGGGAACAAAACCAAGGATTATTGTACAGCGAACACTTTCCAGATCAAAGTTCCTCAATTTTCCTACCACTCCCTTTCAATCCTTTCCAACCGTCTCCCGCTTTTTCCCACACTAATCCCTGCCAGTTTCTCAAGTGAATTCCGGAGCGAGGGGGCACAGACGCAGCACACCCGGCCCGCGGGGGAAGGGGACTGGCACAGAAGGACGCCAAGGGGGGCGGGCAGGGGCGCAGGGCAGGAGGGGACCCCGGGGGGGGGCGCGGGGACCCGGGCGGGAGGCAAACAGGGGCCAGGGCCAGGCCGAAGTTACCGCTGCGTGTAGTGGGCGAGGAACATGGCCAGCAGGACGCGGTTGGGCGCGCAGCGGAGGCGCTCGGGCGACGCGCGGGCGCACTCGTACAGCGGCACGGCCAGCGAGGGCAGCTCCTGCACGGCCCAGGCGGCCCGCGCCGGCAGCCGGGGGCCGGAGCTCGGCGAGGAGTAGCGGCCGTAGGGCGGGCCCACGAGCGAGAGCGCCGCGAAGCCCAGCAGGGCCAGCAGGCACTCCAGGTAGGCGAGCGCGTCCAGCGGGCGCTCCTGCGGCAGCGCCAGCGCCAGCGCCATCGCCGCGGAGAGCCGGCTCGCTCCATGCCCCGGCGCCCGCGACGGCCCACATATAGGGCGGCGGCGAAGGGCGGGGGCGCGGCTCGCTGATGCCCGCGAGGCTGCGACGCCCTCGCACCGGGGCCGCGCCCACACCCCGCCGGCCGGCCCAGGTATCGCGCGGGGCGGGGCGGGGACCGGCACCTGCGCGGGCGGGGCCTGCCGCGGGCCCGCCCCCGCCCGGCCGCCGGAGCCCCGCCCCCACGCCGCTCTGCGCACGCGCCGACCTCGGGCTGCCCGCGGAGCTGCCTGAGCCCGCGTGCGGGAGGCGGCCGTGTCGCGCGGGCTCGCCCCTGGGGCCGTTCCCGGAGCCTCTTTCCCGCTCACGGCCGTCCGCAGCTTTCTGTCGCACGTCGTCTTCCGGGAGGGCGGACTGCGGCGCTTTTGGCTTCGTTCTCGAGGGTCGCTGCAGGCTCCTGAAAGGACCGGGCGCAGACCGCACGCGTGGGGTCCTCGTGTTCCGGCCGGAAGTGGCGCGCGCAGCCCGGCGGTGGCGGGCCGGGGTCTGCGAGCGGCGTGCGCGGCCGCGTGGGCCATGGGGCGGCGGTCGCGGGCCCGGCGGCTCCAGCAGCAGCAGCAGCAGCAGCAGCAGCGGCCCGAGGGCGCGGAGGATGGCGCCGAGGACGGCGGGAAGCGCGGCGAGGCGGTAGGAGGCGGGCGCGGCGGGCGGGCGGGCGGGCGGCGGCTGGGGGCGGCCCCGCGGGCCTCGGGGTGCCAGTGCGTTTCCTTCCGCAGGGCTGGGAAGGCGGGTACCCCGAGATCGTCAAGGAGAACAAGCTGTTCGAGCACTACTACCGGGAGCTCAGGATCGTGCCCGAGGGCGAGTGGGACCGGTTCATGGGCGCGCTCAGGGAGCCTCTCCCGGCCACTTTGAGGATTACTGGTTACAAGAGGTAGGGGCCTGTGCTTTCGTTTTCTTGGGAATTGAGGCGAGGACGCCCGAGGTTAAAAGCGCGGTGGTCCTCTCCCAGGTTTCGTAGTGCCAGCGAACCGTTGCATTTCAGCGACGTAGACTCGGGGCCTGGGAGAGGGAGCACGAGGGTCTGGTGACGTAGGAAAGTATTGCAGGTGAAAGCTTAGAGCAAGGCATGGAGATGCAATCAAAGGAAGGTTTGGATTCTGATTATTGGTGAGCTGAGGATTCTACAAGAGAATTTGTAGAGGATTTATGACACCGAACGTGGATGAAATCGTCCGGTATTTTTTTTTTCAGTCTTTATAGTTAAATTTTTGCAAATGAGTTGCAAATGAGAGTGAAACCGTAGGTATATTTAGAAGGGAAGAAACAGTTTTGTTCTTCCGGATCAGGCAATGAAGATTCTTTAAATTTTGAAGGGATACAGGAAAAAGACAGTGACTAAAGAGTGTCTTCCCTCTATGCAAAGTTGAATTAGTTTTAAAACACTTGCAGTTTTAAAAAAGATATAATGTATTAAATTAGCTTTTTAGGTTAGTTTGAAACTTTCTTATTTTTTAATAGCCATGCAAAAGAGATTCTCCATTGCTTAAAGAACAAGTATTTCAAGGAATTGGAGGACCTGGAAGTGGACGGTCAGAAAGTTGAAGTTCCACAGCCACTGAGTTGGTAGGTACCACCACACTTAATCATGTTGGGTATTTCTTTTTTTCTCCTTTTTTTTTTTGGAGACAGAGTCTCACTCTCTTGCCTGGGCTAGAGTGCCCTGGCATCAGCCTAGCTCACAGCAACCTCAAACTCCTGAGCTCAGGCGATCCTCCTGCTTCAGCCACCCAGGTAGCTGGGACTGCAGGCACGCGCCACCGTGCCCAGCTAATTTTTTTTTCTATTTTTAGTTGTTTGGCTGATTTCTTTCTGTTTATTGTAGAGACGGGGTTTCGCTCTTGCTCAGGCTGGTCTTGAACTCCTGAGCTCAAGCAGTCCTCCCGCCAAGGCCTTCCAGAGTGCTAGTATTACAGATGTGAGCCACAGCACCCGGCCTTTCCTTCTTTTTTTAAAATGTACTTATTTATTTATTTTTTTTTTGATTTCACAAATAGATGCTGACAGACGTGTTGGGTATTTCTTTGAGATATTAATCTCTGTCACTTGACTATATTCCTTGGTACTGCATTTGCTGTTAACACAAAAGAGCCTGAATGTATTTCTAGATATCCTAATGTTCTTTTATCCAATGCTTTTATTAACATTATGATGGTATGCAAATTTTCGTAGCTATTTTACAGCTCTCTATTTTAGAGACAGTAAGTTAACTCTTCCTAGTAGATCCAGCCTTTTTTTCCCCTTGATATTACCATTTCTACCATCTCCATGTTAACAGCCTCTGTTTTCTCACATCAAAACTTTTGCAGAATGTGTTCTCTACCTTCAGGAAAAGGACAGACTTAACCTGAGGAAAGGTCGCCACAGTCTGCTGTCAGGTGGTTTCCTGGTGGTTCTCAGTGCGGACTGGGCTGTTCCATGCAGTCTCCCCCCACCTCAGCACCCAAGTACGGTGCTGCTGTCAGTGCTGCCCTTTCTTTACCTGTCCCAGAGGTGTCCTCTGGGCTACG
This sequence comes from Lepilemur ruficaudatus, assembly GCA_963574885.1. Taxonomy (NCBI): domain Eukaryota; kingdom Metazoa; phylum Chordata; class Mammalia; order Primates; family Lepilemuridae; genus Lepilemur; species Lepilemur ruficaudatus. Next base: position 6,104 of record CAUYRT010075914.1, read on the forward strand.
TGTTCCTCCTGGCCCAGTTCTCATCTGAGTTGTGTGAAGGTGATCCCTTGTGCCGGCAGCACAGGTGTCTTGTAAAGTGCCTGGAGTACTCTGGAGGTGCAAAGCCCTGGGTTAATTTATACATGCAGAAGTTGTTAAAGCAAAATTGTTATGGTTTCACATTTCAAATTACTAACATTGACGTATTGAGTTTTCAGAGTAAAAAAGAAATATTTTAAATAATTTTTTAAAAAAGATCAATTAAGCATTTTACGTCCACCCTTGAGGTTTTGGCCATTTAAGTTCGTGGCATTTGTTGTCTTACCTTTTTGTTTTGTTTTTGCTGTTGTTTTTGAGACAGTCTCACTTTGTGCCCTGGATAGAGTATATTGACATCCTTGTAGCTCACTGAAACCTCAAAATACTGGGCTCAAGCCCTCCTGAGCAGCTGGGACTATAGGGACTGGCCACCATGCCCAGCTAATTTTTCTATTTTTGGTAGAGATGGGGTCACACTCTTGCTCAGGCTGGTCTCAAGCCCCTGGCCTCAAGCTGTCCTCCCCCCTCAGCCTCCAAGAGTGCTACAATTACAAGTGTGAGCCACGGTTTTTAGATAGCCTTTAGTGATTATAAACCAAGGTCAGATTTTCATTAATCATGGGTTACAGATTAGTTTGCTTTTCTTTCATTGGCCTTATGGACTTCCAGGGTCCATATCACAGACAGGCACAGCATACACATTTTGAATGAGTGCTGACTGGCCAAACACTAAATTGATATTCCGCCAATATCAAAATCAAATGTACCATCATTGAATGTGTTTCTAGGATAAATTTGGAATTTTCTGCCAAAAAATTCAAGGATGGTTTTTTAAGGACGTGTTTTAGTCAGATTTTAGAAGCTTGAAGGATACAGTAAAGGGAAGTGACTCAGGTGCTGGGTTGCTGTTGGTGGTTACTAATTGTGTGGGTACGGTTGTGAGGTCAGTGGGAAAGGAAGATGTTCAGCCTTTGGTTGTGGCATTGCTGAGGTGAAGTGACCTTCACAGGATCGAGCTTTTCTTCCAAATAGTAACTAGGTTATAGACTGTGAAGATTTTGTTGATTGTGCTGATGCTTGTGCCCTGCTTAGAGTAGAGGCTCTCTGGCATTGCCAAAACCAGGGTTATAGTTGTCCTTGGGCAACTTGTATTTTGTAGTTTTGCATGTATTTGCTGCTTCACCCAGTCACCTGAAAACATTTTTTCCTAAAACCTTGTGTCTGTGCAGTGATGGGGTAAGAAAGAGTTTCAAAATGAGGATGTCTTTTTCCTCTGGCCTCAGCCAACAGGAGCGTTTCAGCACATATCTGTAGGGCGGAAGTGCACTCTCGAGGCCTGTCACTGAGATCGTTTTCTTCCGCACATTCCAGCAAACTATGAGAAACCATGGGTTGCTAATGAGTCTTGCTATTTTTTTGTTCTGCATACTACAGTTAAACTTTTATTTGGTTAGCCCTTTTTAACATTTAACAGCTGCTTTTTCCATCTTGTTTGTTGAACATTATGTATGGGTACATGAGGAGGCGAAATTCCTAAACCTGTTAGAAAGGCCCTGCGGGTTGTCTGAGTTGAAGAATGAAAGTGAATCATTCTCTGCCGCAGCCAGCGACTCTTACGCTATTTTTTGCTTTAATTTTCTGAACACACAGTTGAAGGGTATGAGCAAAAACGTATGATTTGGGTTCCTGATACTTGGCTTTTACCGTTATCAATGACAGTTTCTTGACAGCTTTATTCTATAAACATTTATTCATTCAAATTCACTTGTCAGTTGTGAGATACGCATGAATCTCTCCGCAAGCAAGGAAAGCAGAAACTTTCCAAGACTTCTAGTGGTTTTCTGTATGGTTCAAAATGCAGAAATAGATGATGTAACATTCTTCCTAATCTTTTTGTGTGTAGTAGAACATAATTTGGGAAAGTGCGTTTTGGAACTGCACTTTAGAAGGAATATTATAGTGTGGGACTATAGCTTGGGCCGATGTAATTTTTTCTTACTTTCCGTCGACTCAGAACAGTAAGCTGTTATCCTAAAGCACTTTTATTGATTTGACAAATCAAAATTGGTCAGAACACATCTTATTGTCATTCTGTTCATGTGTTTTTTAATGTCTGGGTTGAAGATGATTTTTCATAGATCTTGTATATGGTTACAAAGTTTTTATCTCCTTGAGAATTTTTGATATGCAAAGGTGACAATGGTGCTTTTAATTTATCATCAAGAAACTCCACATAGGACTTTTTCTTAAGACTCATGAGCTAAATTTGAATTAAATACCAAAAAATTAAATATAGTTCTTCAAGATTGTTTTATTTGTTGTTAAAATCTACAGAGATTTTATTAAACATTTATTGGCTCAAAAAAGATAAAGCTGTTCCTAAAGCTATATAAGAAACATACTTTTTATTTAACTGGTAGTCTTTGTAGTTAACTATTTGAAAGTTATTAAATGTTTTTATTCATAAGATTAACACCTGTCATAATTATAAATACAGTAGGATTTTAATCCCATAGTAGTAAATTTACATTTTAACTATTAGAAATTAAGTCTATAAGACACATACGGAGATATTTGTTGCATCTAGACTGCTTATGAAAATTCAGCTAGTTACAATAAGTCTATGTGACATGTTCATATTGATGATGTTTTTGGTGATATGGTAAGATGGTAACTTATGTGAAATCCTACTGTCGTTGACCACGGAGTTGTTCAGGATTGCCAGAAATTATGTAAGAGCAAGCATTTGGCCATTCACAAATAGAGGTTGCAGTGGCACAGTGGATTTTGCTCAATACTACATTGAAAGCCAAATTTGAGTACATCCTACTGTTTGGTCCTAGTGAGGACAAAAGGGTATTTAAAACTAAATTCTTTTTTATGTGATTTTCTTGTGGCTTTATATTTTTCAAACAAGTTAAACATTGAAGAGAGAACCAGGAGTAGGAAATAGAATATCAAAGCACTGGGACATTTGAAGAGTGACCATGAATAGGTTCAGCCAGTTTAATCTTCATTGTTTGGTAGAAAATACTTTTCAAATGTATCTTATAATGTTATGACTCTTGAGCAGTGTCTTCAGTTCTTAAGGCCTGAGTTTGTTTCTGTCAAGTAATCACTCAAAGTTTCAAAGCAGTCAAATGTATTTGTATTTCCCAAACATTCCAGTTTAGTTTTCATCTGTCCCACTCTAGCTACAATTTGATGCATGGAAACACTGTAACCTTGCTGTGTTAAATGGACCTTATTTTTATACCTCAGACTTAGTAAGTGCTAAAACTGCAGTAAGGTTTATGGCCGTGTGATGCGTTACGCTTAGCTTGTCATTGGGTTGATGGAGCATAGTGCTGTGTGTCACGTCATTGTGTTCACTTGTGCAGGTGAAGGCGAGTGGATGGTGCAGGCCACGCTTAAAAACGCACCCTTCCCAATCAATGACGTCATCATTTATAGAAAGTTCAAATACTAATATGTTCACAGAAATGGCAGGAGATACTTCATTCTTAGGTATACGTAGGTAACAATTAAGCTAGGGGCTCAAATTAACGTATTAGTGGTTTCCAAGGTTGTTTTTTTGTTTGTTTGTTTTGGTATGTAAAACCTTTTAGTACGTTATTGAACTGGTTTGTTTTTAGCAATAGTGAAAAATACGGTTTTTAAAAATTAATCAAATGTTTGTCAAGCACCCTGACAACTGTCCTCCTGCATCAGGTTGATTCTGTGCAATCTGTATTTCCTTAACATTTAAGTAACTCATCACTTTACATCTTTTTTGTGTGTGTGATGACCTCTATACCATTGTTAACTTACCATTGTAAAGAGCAGCAGAGTCTCCACTCTTTCATCTCATCTTGAACATTCATCATTATAATTCTACAGTAATATCATGTGCATGCGTCTCTTGTAACCACTGTGGCTCTCCTGTCTCTGACTGGGCCCCGGTGCAGTTAGAACCAAGCTCCTTTTTCCCCAAGGACATCCGAGTGTTGCTGACTGTACTTGAGGATTGTGAATATGAGCGAGGAGAATAAAACTGAATGTCTCATTTGGTATATGACCTGTATAAGCAAGCAGTTGTCAAGAGATCACTTTATATATAATCCATACATGTTTTACTTTCTTATTGGTCAGGTATCCTGAAGAACTTGCCTGGCACACAAATTTAAGTCGAAAAATCTTAAGAAAATCTCCACAGTTGGAAAAGTTTCATCAGTTTCTAGTTAGCGAAACTGAATCTGTAAGTAGATTTCTTTGGATTTGTTGGTTTCCTTAAAGCTTTTCAGGCACAGATGTATTGTGGTTGTCTTTTTATCCTACTTGTCACTGGAAGTGATAGGCAGACAAGACACAGATAAGACGAGGGTGTGCACCACCTTTAATTTCTGGTCATTTGTGTTATGTATCTGCTGTCTTGTTTGGCTTGTCCAATCATGCAGCTTCTTAAGGGTGTCAGTCACAGTTGTCTGTCCGATCTGTTGTTGTCTCCTACCCATGGATTTGGGTGGCTGTAGAATGGGGGTGAGCACTGCACTTTGTCGACAGGACGTCGTTGAGGACAGCTGCTTAGTCCACTTTCATTTCCTCCTCAGGTGTACCTCCCAGGTGCCGCCCTGCAGATAAAGTATTTATGTTTTTAAGGCCATGTTGGTGGGCTATGGGCTTTTTGTTTGTTTTTAATATATTTTGTTAAAAGTGAGACTTGTGATTTTACTTTTTATCATATCTATTTTTTCTTGGCACATGTTGCACCTGTACTTTGCCAAAAAAACAAAACACCTGGGCACAGCTTTAATTCTCATGAGACATCTGTTGTCACCTTCTCGGTTTCTTTAGCACCCCACATTTCTTCAGTATAGTTCAGGTGCTGAACTTACCTTTAACATCAAACCATCCCTAACAAAATAACTATTTGCTCATGTCATAAATGTTTAAATGAATGCTCATAAAGTTTGGATATTATAAGCTTTTTGTTTGGAGTTCTTGCTCTCACATTTATCACATTTAAAAATCAGAGGTTTCCCCCTTCCTGCTTTCTTATCCATTAATATTTTCTAGGCAAGTACAACCTCTGTGTGTCAGCAGTTTATGTTTTTTTTCCTTTTCACTCTGAGCTTACAGAAATACTGTGCTTCCCATGTTTTTTCACTGAAGCCTTTAACCAGTTTGGAAGCCCTTCACCTCAATTCTAATCTCTTCCCAATCTGTAGCTATTTCTTAACGCTGTGGCTTTCTGTGCATTTTGGTAGCCTTTTAAACTGGGCTTCTCTTTGCCTAGCTTTTCCTCCCTGGACGGTAATAAGAACCAGGAACTAAGTTCTGCCACATACTCTGTACTTGTGGCCAGTACAGGAAGAGATTCTCTTGGTCAGCTTTTAATCTAAATGGAAGGTCAAGTAAGGATAAACAAACTGTTAGAGAACAATTCAGGTTTGCTCTTCAAATAGAGTAGACGGTTTATGGGGGATAGTGTGATACGCAGTTGGATAGGTTTGAAGAGCCAGGTTTTGGCATCGTGGAAAGGTGGAGGCCGTGGGAGTTTAGTGTGGATAGCAGCTGTTGTAGGAAACCACTCTAGATTTTTGATCAGGAGTCAGCATGCTGAGAGCTCTTGAGATTAACGGTGACACCCTCTGGGTTGTTCAAAACTGGCTGCAAATCCTCTTGAGAGTGTTTGTAATCAAGTGACTAATTCCTGGGATGTCCAGGGCCTGACTTCCACATCCTGCTTAATGCTTTAATTGAAAACTTGCATAGAAACAGAAGGCAAGCATGTCAGAATCACATTATAATGCAGAAGTTTGGAGTCAGTGTGCCTAGTGAGTGACTCAAGATTCAGATAGTCACTGTAGACTCATCGCTGGCCAGAAACCTGTGAGGTGAAAATTAGCAGGGATAACTGTAAAAGTCTGACCTTAGATGCCTGAGTTTAAGGTGAGTGACAGCTGCTCAGGTACAAAAAGGCCAGGGTTGTGGGGTCCTAATGGAGCAGAAGCTTCGGGCCATGAGACTGTTAGAATAGAGCTCTGATCGTGGCAGGTGCTGGGCCACAGCAGGAGAATTTTGTCTACCTCTCGATAGTTGTACCTTTTAACAGAGGCCCTGGCCTGCAAGAGGAGATGTAGAGGACCGTTGATTGGTGAGGAGTTCTAGACAATGATGATCTAAAGAAGGAAAGATGGGAGCATTCATTGACGTCTTTGTCTCTTTGAAAAGGCAGTTATGAGGATCAGAGAGTGGATGGGGGCTGTTTCTGAAAACAGAGGATGACTAAGAAATAATGCTAGAATTTTAGTTAAGAGGGAAAAACCACCTGGCGGTAACTTTCTGTCCTGTGCTAAGCTGATGCTCCCTGTTGCTGAAGGTATTTACACAGCAGTCTGCCTCGGAGAGGTGCTGTCCAGCTTCTGTGCTCTTATGATGGGGACTTGGGACTGGGCAAGTGTAAAATCCCTTTCCTTTTATAAAAGTCAGTACCTGCAGTAAGTTTTGGTATTAATGGTTATTACGCTTAGTTAGCCTTTAGATTGCTTTATCCGTTAGTACAAAAATCTATTCTCTTTTGATGTAGTGGGAGTTCTTTCATTCTGTGTAAGATTATATGGTCTTTTTTTGTTGCATTTGAAACAATGCCCAATATTAAAATTTTCTAATTTTTTTATTGTTAATTTTCTTCCCCAAGGGAAATATCAGCCGTCAAGAAGCAGTTAGCATGATCCCACCGCTGCTGCTCAGTGTCCAGCCTCATCACAAGGTAGCAGACTTTACCTAGAAACATGGGGTATATCAAGCAGAGTCCACAAGAAAAAGAAACATGGGGGTGGATAGCATGTTAATCAGTTTTTGTTGAAACCATTTTCTGGTAATACAGTTAATCCTTTTTTTCCTTTTCACCTTGTATAAAGAATGATTTATGTTTTAGGTTGTTTGCATTTTTGTCCTACTTAATTTTTACAGTTTAGATAACTATTTTGTCCCTTCTTTTTTTTTATCCCCCATCACACTTCCACTGTCTGCAATATTTTGTCCCTTCTTAAAGGCTATTGATTTATTTACTTTACAGATTATCTTCAATGGTCTTGATTGTCTAAATTAGTGTGATAATCATAGTGAACATCTATTGAGAGCTTGTTGTATTCCAAGCATTGTTCTGTGTTCTTTATGTGAATTAATTCATTTTATCATCTGCATAACCCTCTTAGGGTAGATGCTATGACTGTCTCCATTTTTCTAGATGAGGAAAAGGGAGCAAAGAGAAGTGAAGTAACTGGCCCAAGGTTTCAGAGCTAAGAAGGGGCTGAGGTTTTGGCCCAGGGAGCTCTGTCCCATAGCATTATAACAATTCTTATTTATCTCTAAGTGTATTGTTTTCACTGGTTTCTAGTGCTGATTCTGTTGCCATCTTCTTTGGAGACTGTACCGTTATCATTCTGTGATTTTTGGGTCATTATATTATGGAATCCCTAAAAGTAAAGTATGTCGTACAGTACAGATGTCTTTTATGAAGAAATGTATTTAGGTCTTAGATTAGAAATCAAAAGATTAGAATGACTAATAAAATTTTTTAATTAAATATAGATTATTTGATTTTAAAAAAACATTAAACATTTTCTTGCTTTATGAATAGATCCTCGATATGTGTGCAGCACCTGGCTCAAAGACCACGCAATTAATTGAAATGCTACATGCCGACATGAATGTCCCTTTCCCAGGTATGCGTTGGACTTGTTTTTAGAAGGCTAGGAGCATTATTACTTTGGTGGGTTGTAGACAAGGAGAAGATCCTAACATTGCCGCTAATTGGGCCCTGAAGTCTCCTATGAAAAGTAGATGGCTTTTCTATCTACCGCTAGTAAGTAGAACCGGACATTTTTGTACGCCATCATCAATGGTTCTCAAACCAACACATTCGTATTGAAAAATGGCAGCTGTTGTTTTAGTATCACCCATGTCCCTTTATAGGGCTTCCTGAGTTCCTGTCCTTAAGTGATCTTTAAGCTGGGACTACCGGCGTGAGCCACTGCACCCAGCTGTAGGGATTCTTTTAAGAATCAGATACAAACTCCATGGTGTTTAAGAGTCAACTGTTAATTTTATCCTACTTCCTTTGTTCAAGCTGCCTGCTCTAGTTCTGTTTTAATGGGCATAGTTGGCTGTGTTTTTTAAAGTCCTCCTTTTTACGTCATTCAAAGATAACGCCTTTGCTAGCAAGTTGTCTTTATTCTTCCCTGTTTTTATTTTCTCCAGATTGGTGGTAAAGAGCCTTGATATCCCAGCAGGAGTGATTTCTCCTCTTTACATTATCGGTGCTTTGCGTTTCATAATGTTTGAAGAGTGACTTTGATCATAAATGTTGTAGGCATGTTTGCCTTTTTGCTGGGGGTGTGAGAGGAACCAGAAGAGCAGAAGTAGCGCCCAGTGAACTTCCCAGCAGCAGTTCTTAGCCTGGGTAGAGTCCCAGGAACAGCTTACACTTTCAGGTGCTGAGACCCCACTACAGGAGTCTGATTCACAGATTAAAGCCCCGGCCCATGCACAGTATTTCAAAACACTTGTCAGATGATTCTGTTTTCTTTTTTTTTCTTTTTTTTTTTGAATCAGAGTCTCATTCTGTTGCCCGGGCTAGAGTGCCGTGGCGTCAGCCTAGCTCACAGCAACCTCAAACTCATGGGCTCAGGCAATCCTCCTGCCTCCACCCTCCCAAGTAGCTGGGACTACAGGCATGTGCCACCATGCCTGGCTAATTTTTTCTGTATATTTTTAGTTGGCCAATTAATTTCATTCTATTTTTAGTAGAGACAAGGTCTCGCTCTTGCTCAGGCTGGTTTCGAACTCCTGGCCTTGAGTGATCCACCCGCCTCGGCCTCCCGAAGTGCTGATTCTGTTTTCTATGCCTTTCTCTCCTTACTCTCCGTTGTAATGAATAGTTACTCATGAGAGAAGACAGTTTTGGCACAATATGAATAATTGTTGAACAAATGAATTTTGAGGTTTGGAAATTTAAGTGTCCGTAAAATCTGTGCAGAGCTACCTAGTTAGTTTTGACCTACTTAATGTATTTCTAGAAAATCTTGACCTTGGGTCTTAACTTGGGAGGATTTCTGTTTCTCACCTGCTGACTTAGAGGTTGTATTTCAGGAAATGACTCCACTTATGCTGCCATTTCACCTGACAGTACAATTTTATGTTCCCAGAGGGATTTGTTATCGCTAATGATGTGGACAATAAGCGCTGTTACCTGCTCGTTCATCAGGCCAAACGGTTAAGCAGTCCCTGCATCATGGTAGTAAACCATGACGCATCCAGTATACCCAGACTCCTGATAGATGTGGACGGAAGGAAAGAGATTCTCTTCTATGATCGAATTTTATGTGATGTCCCTTGCAGGTATTTGTATTTTTAAGGGTCCAGAAAGCACTAAGGAAATCAAATTAAATATAGTCTGAAATGAAACTACCTATGAAAACACATGCAATTGTACGTACGAATCTTGTGGCAACAGGTATGGAGAAAGGTACTGAAGCCTAAACCACAGGATGCACGCTCAGAGTTTTAGTAATAAACAGATCATCAGACATTGGATACAGAACAAAGAGATTAAACAATGGATGGTTTCGAGTCTTAGGAAAGATAAAAGAAAATACCTGAGAAGAAGATAGAATCATAAACTCCTCCCATTGTGGTGTATTTCAGGATTTCATTGGTTGGAACAATATGTGCATCCCAAGAATTTCTATTTGTTCTTCTAATAAGTGCAGTGTATGGAAAACTTTGTCATAGTATAATGCAGAAACACATTGGGTTTCACATTGTTCATAGTACAATGGATAAAATTCAGAGTTCAGACCTTTGAGAAACTTATTTTACCTGTGTTTTTATACCTTCCTTCAAATTTTACGTGTAAGTTTTAGATATTTAGAGTTTATATATAAAAGAATTGCATGGTATAATTGAGTAACAGTTTTCCCAATGAGAAAAGAAGAAAACATAACTAAAGGCATCTGTTCAGTTTCCAGAGGTGGTACATGGATGATGGTGATCTCAGGTGTTAATACCTTTTGAACAGTATAAATTTGTTGAGACCAGAGTTCAAAAACTGGCACAAAACTTGTTAGCAATAAACATAACGTTTAAATATGATACCTCATCACAGAAGAATTTCATTGTTTTAAAACAAGTGGCAGGTAGATTTACTGCTTGTGGCAGGACTCAGGTTGAAAATTTCAGCTGGTCACACTGAATATACCTTACAAATACCTGAAAAATTCCTCTTTAAAGTAAAATTTAAAATAGGCCAGGTAACTAAGTTCTTTTTTTCCTCCTAGGTTACAATTTTCTTTTTTCTTTTTTCTTTTTCTTTTTCTTGAGACAGGGTCTCTCCCTATTGACCAGGGCCAGGCTAGTATGCAGTGGCATCATCATAGCTTGCTGCAACCTCAAACTCCTGGGCTCAAGTGATCCTCCTGCCTTAGCCTCCCAGGTAGCTGGGACTACAGACTTGAGCCACCATTCCCAGCTAATTTTTCTGTTTTTTGTAGAGATGGGATCTCTCTTGTGCTCAGCCTATAGGTTGCAGTTTTCTAATTTTCACTGTGGACTCATGTTTTCCCACTCCTGTTTTTTGTGATCAGAAAGATAACTCATTTCTTATGTCTGAGAATGAAATGACCTTGTGAGCAGTTGGTTGCAAGCTGAGTCAATTTGTGAAATTATGGTGTAGTTTCCCACCATATAAGCCTCTGCGTGTATCCTTTAAAAGTAGTTGTCATATCTCATAGAACATTTCCATCATGCTGACCTTGTACCTTAAGCACATGTGACAAGACCACCAAAGAAAATTAAACTTTACAGAGAAAGATAGGCGTTACCCCTAGAAAAACTGGGTAAATAAACTTAGACAAGGACAGAAGATTAACAGATTTAATCTTTATCATAAAATGTGTGTGTAAGGAAATAGTTTCCATTAATAAAAACATGAGAATAACTTTCATTAAATAAGAGCAGAAAGTCAGAAATGTTTGATTATAGGAAAACTTTAGTAAAGAAATTAAATTAGCTTGACTGAATTTGCTGTGGCAAATTCTTTGAGTATAAATTTATTATTCACATAGTTCTGATTAAAGTGTCTTTGTTGATGAACTGAATTTCTAAATAGTATTCAAGGTTCTGTGCCCTAGGTCTACAAATAAGTTTTGTAAGTATTTTTCCCAAGTGGAAGCAGATTAATATCTTTTTAAGAGGTGTTGAATGAGGTTTCCTGTTCAAATCCATTGTTTTCTTTTTGACTAAAAATTGAAATATAATTAAGAAGTGTAAGGTGTTACATTGTTCCTAAAAGAGAAAGTTGATTGTGGTTTGTGAAAATTTAGATTGTTTTCTAATCGATATTTATAATAATATCTGTTTTGTAATTTAGCTTGAATATGACACATCTATTAAAATTTAGTTGTCCACCTGTATAGAATTTTAAGCTCTTGAATACTTAACTTTCTAGTGGAGATGGCACTATGAGAAAAAACATTGATGTTTGGAAGAAGTGGACCACCTTAAATAGCTTGCAGCTACATGGGCAAGTAGAACTTTGTGACTGGTAACACTGCATGGCAAGTAGCTTAGTAAAGATTTTTTGTTAAATTATGTAACTGAGCATCCAGATCTTTACTTGTAAGGCTATGAATATCACAGGATGATAGTAAATGGCCACCTTCAGGAGTTTGCTTATATATCGGAAGTTGTTTTTAAAACTTTTCAAGAGTAGTAACTGCATATTTTATTCACTTCAGAAACACATTTATCAAAAATATTTTTTATGAGAATTTCTTGTAACATTTCGAATGTTTTTTCATGAAATAACTCCTCTTAATGTCTTATTAATCTTTTTCCTCCCCATTTTTGTCTTTTGTTTTATTATTTTGCTTAACATTTTGATCTCTTCTTAGAAATATTTTTTGATTGGTTTTTTTTATGATGGGGAAAACTTCGCAAGAAAATTTGGAAAATTCTTAAGTGAAAAGAAAATCTCAAAGTGGTGATAACTTCTATTAATGTTTGGTGTATTGTGGTGTTTTTCTGTGTATAGGGATTTTTAAAATACTTGTTGCAGATAGATTTGATTGTTCTGTCTATGGAGTTTGGTATTCTTGTTTCCATTTGACGTGAAAAGTTGCATGTTCTTGCAAGCAGGACCACAAGTGATGTAAAGTGTGCGGATCGTCATCCACCACAGATAGCTCCAGCAGGGGATTTGGCTTCTTTAGAACAGCAAAATCCCTATACTGTTTTTGTGAAACAGAGGCAGAAGTTAGAATATATGAAGGGATACAAATTTTTCATCGAAAAATCACATATTTGTACAATTATGGAGATTTTTTAACGGTGAAATTCATCTAAAACGTTGAATTCAGTAGTTAATCAATTTTCTACTTTTCTTGGTGACGTACTGGGAAAGGTTAACCAAACAGTAAAGACAGTTCTTTAGTTAGATACTTTTTTATTAACACAAGACACCTTATATAAATTTACTCTAATTTCACTTAGAACTTTAAGCTTTTTTTCTTATAAGTGTCATAAAAACCTGAAATAAATAAGTGACATAATTAGTAAATAGGTGCTTCTAGTATGTGTGCTTTATGGGCTAATTCAGTCTTCTGTGACCAACGTCAACCCTTAGGTTACAGCTACGTATTGCAACTCGAGGTGCTGAACAGCTGGCAGAAGGCGGGAGGATGGTGTATTCCACGTGTTCACTGAACCCCATTGAGAATGAAGCAGTCATAGCGTCTTTGCTGGAAAAAAGTGAAGGTAAGCACACCAGACACATCACTTAATATAAGTGTATGCTTTTCAAAAATGTTTTTTGCTAAGGAATGGTGTGTGTTCCTATAGGCCTTTTCCTGGGCATTTGCTTATATGATATAAAGTTTACCATCTTAATGATTTGTAAGTCTGCAGGTGTTGGGTTGGCGGTGTTGGGTGTATTCACATTGTTGTGCAACCATCGCCATCAACATCTGTCTCCAGAACTCTTCATCTTACAAAACTGAAACTCTCGGACCTATAAATGGTAGCTCCCCATATCCCCCCATCTCGGTAACCACTGTTCTTTTTTTTGTCCCTGATTTTGACTACTCTAGGTACCTCATGTAAGTGAAATCATGTAGTATTTGTCTTTCTGTGGCTGGCTTATTTTACTTAGTACTGTGTCCTCAAATTTCATCCAAGTTGTAGCGTGTGTCAGGATTTTATTCCTTTTTAAGGGTAAATATATTCCGTTGTACATGTAAACCACATTTTTGTTTATCCATTTATCTTTCAATGGGACAGTGGGTTTCTTCCATCTTTTGGCTGTTGCGAATAATGCTGCTATGAACATAGTGTACAAATATCTCTTCGAGACCCTACTTATAATTCTTTTGAATACATACCTAAAAGTGGAATTGCCTGATCATGCAGTAATTCTGCTTTTAGCTTTTTGAGGGTCCCCCTCGTACTGTTTTCTGTTTTGGCTGCATCATTTTACATTCCTGCCCACGGTGCACAGGGATTCCAATTTCTGTACATCTCTACCAACACTTCTTTCTTTCTGGGGTTTTTTTTGTTGTTGCGAGTAGCTATCCTAATGGGTGTGAGGTTATCACACCATTTTCTACTACGGACATGTAGTGTAAAATATTCTGAAAGAGCAGTTTTCCTAATGTTCTGATCTAAAATGTTTCTCTGTTTTTGTTTTGTTGAAATCTTAACTTTTCCCATCATATTCTCTTTAAAGCAAATAATGAGAAATTTCAAACTTATACCATATTTCTGGAGTAAAACACTACTGAATTCGCTGTGCCCGTGTGTGTGAAGTAAGTTGAAACATTACTGGTGAAATGTGTGTGCATTTCCTGAGCAGTGTCCACACCTGCTGTCCTTTTGGCTGGGTTTTGATCGGTGATGCCTTTAGAGACCTTTCTACTGGAATTTAATGTGTTTATTTTGTTTTTCTGTACTTACGTAGACCTACATACAAATGTGATTTCTGAGTGATCCTTCTTGCATGGTCATAATCTCCGTGGTTTTGGTGGTACTTTATTTCAGAAGGTGTGTAAGGAGAACAGTGGCATATATAATTTCCTAGTTAGTTTAACCATAGTAAAATCATACCTGTAAGTATGACTTGGTCAGTGGTGAGAACTGTTGAATCCTGTTCAGGTATGTCTGCGTTAGCTGGGAATTCTAGAAGAATGGTGTTCCCTGTGGCTTGAACAACACAAACACTTCACATATGCCCCTTGCCACAGTCTGGTCTCAGATCTCGGAGAAACAGAAAATCGACATTGATTGTTTGCATGCCCAGTTGCTATTTACTGCTCAAGCTAGAAAGGTAGTTCCAGTATTTGTGGGTTCTCAAACTGCTTTCTTAAAACTGACCTCCTCTGGTTTCTTCGTGAGGGGTTTCCTTGACTTGGAGTGGTAGTCACGGCTCCGTCTTGTGCTGCTTAGTAAGTTTTTCGTAGATTCTTTACGCGTTCATTCGATTACCTCTGTTAAGTCTCTGTTGCCTAATTAAGAACTCTATGCATTTCTTTTTGCTCCTTTTCCTGTTTTAAACTTGTAGCTGGGACCAAAAGCCAGGTTTCCTGCTGATTTCGGAGAGAACAGGCCCTTGTCTCCGCTAAGCTGGCCTTCCCTCGTGGTGGGTGGCATAAAACTGAATGTTTAACAATTTTCACAGTTCATTTTAAATGTTGCTTTTTGGTTCTGGGATGTTTGTTAGACATAAAGCCATGAAGACCCGAATCATCTAACTGGTATATATCTAGAACAGAGAGATGGACCAGGCACTCTGAATCCCAGCCTGGTATCACATACCAGGCTGCCTTCTAAGCAGAGTTAGTCTTGCATTCGTGGTGGGACTCTGCAATGCCTTTTCGTTTGAACGTTTTATTGCACTATAATTTACATATTGTAACATTCATTTTAAGTGTACAGTTCAACGATTTTTAATAATTTTACTGAATTCAATACCCCTTACCAGAGTCCAGTTTTAGACATTTCCTTCACCCCCAGAAGGTCTCTCATGCCCGTTAGCACTCACTTCCTGTTCCCACCCCAGCCTGGGCAGCCGCTGACCTACTTTTCATCAGTGGAATGTCCTTCCCTGGACTGGACATTTCCTGTAGGTGGAATCATACAATGTGGGATCTTCTGTGTCTGGTTTCTTTCAGTAGGCATAATGTACCATGCCTTTCTAAAAAGATATATATATATTTTCTTTTTTTTGCTACATAGGGGCTTTGGAGCTGGCTGATGTGTCTTCTGAATTACCAGGGCTGAAGTCGATGCCTGGAATCACGCAGTGGAAGGTAATCTTTCTTCAAGGACTTCAGTTCAAAAGAGTAGGTTCAGCTTAACAGATTTAGAGTCATAAAAGTTTTCAAGTATGTGTTTTTGGGTAACTTGAATAAAGACTACATCAGGTTATGCAGTTTAATCAATTTCAAAATTATATTTACTGACAAATGATACGATTATGCAATGTGGACAAGCCTTCTTGCCCTTATTTCACCGATAGGAATCAGCTTTGTTACTCTTCTCCCCATGAGGCAACTTTGCTTTTTTTTTTTTTTTTTTTTTTGAAACAGAGTCTCGCTCTGTTTCCCGGGCTAGAGTGAGTGCCATGATGTCAGCCTAGCTCACAGCAACCTCAAACTCCTGGGCTCAAGCGATCCTTCTGCCTCAGCCTCCCAAGTAGCTGGGACTACAGGCATGCGCCACCGTGCCCAGCTAATTTTTTCTATATATTTTTAGTTGTCCAATTAATTTCTTTCCATTTTTAGTAGAGACGGGGTCTCGCTCTTGCTCAAGCTGGTTTCAAACTCCTGACCTTGAGCGATCCACCCGCCTCGGCCTCCCAGAGTGCTAGGATTACAGGCGTGAGCCACCGCGCCCGGCCAACTTTGCTTTTTTAATGGTCTGGAATTCAAGCTTTGCTTCCATTATGAAACAATTCACTTTACTGTTTTAGGCCAGAATCAATTTTGAGGCTTTAAACAACAACAAAGAAGCTACATGGAAAATGTTCTCTTAAAATGGTTGTCCTGGTTTTTTGGAATGAAAGTATTTCATCTTTTTTTTTTAACAGATTTTGTGTAATTTGGGGATTTTCCATAAAGATTGGTTTCTTTTTATCTTGGCGGATAGTCTTCCTAGCTTTGGAGAGAGTGAGATTCACCATTTGTCACGTTTGAGAGCATTTACACCGTTAGTCTGTGATTTTTCTTACTGTTACATGGTGCCCGATAATCCAGAAATGTGCCTTCCCGTGTTGCAGGTAATGACAAAAGATGGGCAGTGGTTTACAGATTGGGATGACGTCCCTCACAGCAGACATACCCAGATTCGACCCACCATGTTCCCACCAAAGGACCCGGAGAAGTTACAAGCGATGCACCTGGAGCGGTGGTGAGTGTGTGAGACTCTCCGGGTTTGGGGAGGGTGAGGAAGGTCCAGTGCTCTGGGGAGCCGATACCCTTTGTTGGGATGAGTTAGAGGGAGCAGCGTGACCACCTCACGGGTGTGAACTTCCAAGCAGGTAGGACATTCTCAGTGACTGGCAGTCGCTGGCAGTAGGCATTTATAAATAGTGAAATTGGTTAGAACCTAAACAGTAATACTTTGAATACTTCGTAAACCGTTACACGTTACATATTGGCCATTCTATGAGTGAGGGTTGCCTAAGTATTTGCAGTAAGACATGACTTTTCTTTCACATCTTCTTGGTAGTATTTGTCTTAACACTAAAAGGATGCACTTTGGATCAGTTAAAAAGCGTGAGTTACCTTTTTTTTTAGCCTTAGGATATTACCACATCATCAGAATACTGGAGGGTTCTTTGTGGCAGTATTAGTGAAAAAATCGTCAATGCCATGGAATAAACGTCAACAAAAGGTAAGTTTTTTTTTTCTTTTTCCTAAAATAACAATATTTCATCAAGTGCTTTTAAGACAAAACCTGCTAGGAGTTTAGTGGCAGATGAGCAGAGAGACAAGAGGAGTTGGATGGGCTGGGGCAGAGGGCGGAGCCTGAACGAGGGGGAATTCGTTTAAATCTCAAGTTTCCAAACAGACATTTCTTAGGGGATGGGTCAGTAGAATGAGAGTGTAATGCTCCGTGGCTCGAGTTCGAAGCCTCCCGGCTTCTGTTCCGGCCCCGGTGGGTGCAGAGCCCCTGCTGACCTCAGGCAGGCCTGGCTCCAGCGTGGCTGTACCGAATGATGGAAGACTTGGTCCAGGCCTGGCTAAAATGTACGGCCTGACCTGTCGTAAGGAGTCTAAACCCGCCTGCCGGTTCCTTTCCGAGGGGTGAGGAAAGCGCAGCCTTCCTCGTCTTGGCACGGAGCTCCGCGTATTGTGTATCGGCCTTTTTGTCGTGTTACTACCGATGTAAACGGGTTTTGACTCTTCCTTCGTTTTGCCTCTGATACATTGTCTTATTTTTTAGAACAACTTGGTGTCATTTGCTCATTTAAATATTAATATTTCTCCCCTTTCTGTTCTGTCCGTTTCTTACTCACTTAGTTGAACACACGTGTTTTGGTTGTCTGCCCCGCATGCGCGCACAGCTCGTGCTGCTGGGGCTGCGGACGACTCCGGCAGAGCGTCCGTGGGCACACGCCGTGGTCTAGTTGAGTTGATGAGGCGTGTGAACACACAGCTGGAACACACGCCAGGGAGTTTGGTCGTGGAGGTAGAACAGAGAGAGTGTGGTGAGAAGGGGCCATTTGAGCCAGCCTCTGAGCAAAGCGCCGTTGCCAGCAGGGACAGAGGCTGTCACTGACCTTGTTCCGAGGCTTGGAGTTTGTCTGTTTGTTTTCTGTGTGGAAGTAAAAGGCACTCTCTGGGAGGCAGTGTTGCGTAGTGTTAAGAGCACAGAATCTCAGACTCTAGCTCCTCCACTGAATACCTTTGTGACCTTGGAGAAAATGTGGAACTTGCCAATTTAGAAGCATCTTAATTTGTAAACTTCATTGGGACTAGAAATTCCTACTTTCATCAGTCTTTATGACTTGTTAGAAAGAACACTACACGTATTTTTAAAAGATTTTTTGATGCAAGTAAAACATTTTGCTCATCCTCAAAGCCAAATGTAAATTGCACTGTTGCCCTAATTCAGAAATTTATTCTTCAGCACGTATTTCCTTAGTGCCTGGAGATGTCCCCTTTTTCCTAATTCCCACAGCGGTGTGTCCGTATGCCCTGGAACAGTTCTCACTTTTTTTCCTTACTGTTATACATGTACTTTTTGCCCTCACCTAATGTTTTAGGAATCACGTTGACTCCTTCTTTGTGTCCTTTGCGGCTTACGCAGAGCAGATGCACAGTAAGCATTTTTAGAAGGAAGCCAGCCGGTGCGAGGGGCCTCTCTCTCCTAAGGAAAAGGCTGTGTGTGCTCTTTGCGGGAGTAAGGTGTAATCAGATTTAACCCCAAAGAAATGGTGTGCATGAATTTCATTTATAACAGCAAACATTTAAAATGGCACTTGAATAATAAAATTATCTTGTTTCTGTGCATGTAATGCTGTACAAAACTGCACCTGATTTTGTGAACTTGCTGTTCTTAGTTTTCTCGTAACATTGCTAAGTACGCAGCTCTTTGTGTGCAAATGAACTTTTCCCTCGCACAGCTGCGGGGTAAGTCTGCAGAGAGCAGAGAAGCCACACAGTTGAGCCCTGCAGATCCCACAGAAGGGAAACCGGCCGACCCCTCCAAGCTGGA
This sequence comes from Lepilemur ruficaudatus, assembly GCA_963574885.1. Classification (NCBI taxonomy): domain Eukaryota; kingdom Metazoa; phylum Chordata; class Mammalia; order Primates; family Lepilemuridae; genus Lepilemur; species Lepilemur ruficaudatus. The sequence goes on from CAUYRT010075914.1 coordinate 24,878, forward strand.
AAGCCAGTCGGTCACAGGAACTGGCGACACAGAAATAATTCAGACAACCGAGAATTCAGAGAATAATGGCAACAAGAAAGATGGCGTGTGTTGGTAAGAGAATGGGTTATATCTTGATACTGATGTAGTGTTTTCTCAGCCCTCTTGGATTAATCGGGATCCCACGGCTGCGCCTATTGGGGGTTGCACGGGTGTGTTTGAGAGCATAGCACGTGTGGTATTGACACACGTGTGGGTGCTGCGCTCCACGTGTGGAGGTTAGAAGGTCGGCATCTGCTTCCTGGTATGGGACACGTGCAGAAAACCCCATGCTGCGTAGAACGGGGTGAGCCCTGGTGGGAGAGGAAGGATGTGCTTATCTCGAAGATCACAGATTTATTCATCTCATCCTAATTCCTTTTTTAGTCCTCCTCCTTCAAAGAAGATGAAGTTATTTGGATTCAAAGAAGATCCATTTGTGTTTATTCCTGAGGATGACCCGCTCCTTCCCCCTATTGAGTAAGGGTTAATGCAGTCTTTTTAATCTTTTAATTCTTCATTTAAGGAAATTTATCATAGAGTAATAAATGCACACTGACCACATTTAGCCATTGTTTTGTATTTGGTGCTGTATGGCTTGTTTTTTAACTGCGTGTTAGAGCAGGATGACACTTTAGAGGTGGTTACTCAACTTTTTAATTTAAGGCAAAAGAGAAAGCTTTACTCACAAAGAATGCATGAAAAGATGATGGATGAGAAAACTGGACTATGATTCTGAAAGTGAAATACTAGTTGTGATCCTGAGCGTGAATTGCTCAGTTCAGTTGAGAGCCAGTGACCACGGCTGCACAGCCAGTTCCTGCTGCGGAAGGGAAGAAGGGGCGGCGTGGGTGCAATAGGGATGATGCCGGCAGAGCATGCAGGGAAAGTGCTTAGGATTAGCAGTCTCAGACTCAGGTGTTTCTTACTCATTAAATTGTAGTGTATGTAGCCAGAGGAGCCACTTACGTTTGCTTTATAACTGGTCCTTTGCATACATTTGTAAAAATCTTTCTTCAAAATTAAGTTTCAAAAGTAATGTTCTCAGGTCGTTGTCACTGGAGTAGCAGCTGATGGGAAGCTGCTCTTGTTAATGTAGGTCCCTGATTCAGTTGTGCCCCAGATAAATACTGCCTGGAGGTTTCAGGTGGAAGGAGACGAAGCTTAGACGGTGGGGTGCACAGCAGAGCCCGGTGCCCTCACCCCGCACTGCAGCTTTAGAAATTCAAGTCTGTAGGAGAGTGAGGTGTTGAGAGACAGTCTACCAGAACTTGAACTAAACTTGTGTAAACAGCACTGTTTTGTTTCCAGGAAATTTTATGCTTTGGATCCTTCCTTCCCCAAGATGAACTTGTTAACTCGGACTACAGAAGGGAAGAAAAGGCAGCTCTACATGGTTTCCAAGGAGCTGCGAAACGTGCTGCTGAATAACAGCGAGAGGATGAAGGTATCACCACTGGGCGCGGATGGGTGTGGCTTTTCACTTCCTTTGAGGACAGGTTTGATTTGCGGGGAGCAAGTCCCGGCACCTGCCTTCCCTGCCTATAGCACTGGCTGAGGGGCCCAGAGCTGTTGGCCAGCACAGGGCTGAGTGGTCCCCACCAGAGTCCTCCTGACTCTGGTGGCCTGTGTCCTTCTGTGCCACTGTCCTTGCAGCTGGACAGGCCTTGGTGTGGTCCTCATGGCTTGGCCTCCTGGGAGAGCACAGAGAGTTTGGGGGCTGTGACTGCTGCTGCTCCTGTGGCCCTTTGATTTGTCCTTTCAGATATTTGCCTTGGAACTTTGCCAGTTTTAGGCCCCACTTTCACTTGCATTACTATTCTCGGAGGGCATCCCATCCCCCCTTGCCTGTTTGTTTAATGCAGCAGGTCATCACGTGCTTTGGGGCATCCAGGGAGTCAGAACAATTGGACTATTTCCGTAACAGTACTAAGACAAGATCTGCTTTTTCACTCCTCTCTTGGGGGTTGGCAGGCCAGGTGACCTGTGACAGCATCCTTGCTCTTAGTGGCCACTGAAATGTGTACTGACATATTCTTGTGTTTTTAGAGTTTCCCAGTTTTAATTTCTACGGTGATAGTTGTTCATGCCTTTGAGCCCACATACATGGAAGCCCTCAGTCGGTTCTTGAGAACCCTGTGAGAGGCAGGTGGCTTCTCACTGGTTTTCTATTTCTTCCCTTTCCCCTTCAGCAGCTGCTTCCATACAGCCTTGCCTCCTTTCGGCAGAGGGGATGTTGAATTGATATCCTGAGTTTATCTGTGTGTGTATTTCAGCTAATTTTTTTTACTTACAGGTTATTAACACAGGCATAAAAGTCTGGTGTCGAAATAACAGTGGTGAAGAGTTTGATTGTGCTTTCCGGCTGGCACAGGAGGTAATTTTGGAACGAGACTTGACTAACACGAGGCCTGAATCCCTGGGAAGCAGGTGGGAGGACACTGGGCTTTCTTGCCGGCAGGACGCCAGGCGTGGCCACTCCTGCAGGTCATCCAGCTTCCTCCTCTGGAGGGTGGGGCCGTAGTGAGGCCTGGACACTGCACAGAACGTCCCTCGGAGCCTGTGATTGCTGTCGTTCTCCAGTGGCATCGTGGTGATGTATCTCTTATTTCCACAGGGAATATATACCTTGTATCCATTTATTAATTCAAGAATTATTACTGTGTCAATGGAAGATGTCAAGACACTATTGACCCAGGAAAATCCATTTTTTAAAAGACTCAGCAGTGAGACATACAGTCAAGCCAAGGACCTGGGTAAGCAGTTTGAATTGTGTGGAGGCTTAACTTATATTGTCTTTAGAAGGGCAGTGAAAATAGAAGAGTTTCTGTTTTTCTGGCATATTTGTTAATCATATTTTTCAGTACACTGTAGCTTTCTTTTTATTCATTATATCAATTTTCAGAGGTTTTTTTGTGGAAGCCTAAGTGACATCCCAAAATGTTCAGGATCAAAGGCATCTCTTGGGGGTTGCTCTACTTCCCTGGGCCCTGGGAGAGGCCCTGGTGTTGCCCCGCAGCCCATGGCGAGCCCGTGTGAGTAGCCCCAGCCAGAACTCCTGCCCAGCTGCCTGTCGGCAGGTCCCTGGTGCTCGGGTTCTTCTGTTCCTAATATGAGGAACACAGGTGGATGAGACCAGTTAACATGAGGCATCTGGTTTGGCATTTTAACCACCGTTGTTAAAGTAAAATAATACAGTCTCGCCAGCAGTTGCTACTGTTATGCTGGCCAGCCAGGATAGATTATTGGTTGTATTATTGTTTTCATATTTCATAAAACTTCAACTTCAGATCACTCTAGTGACGTTTCCCCTAAGCATGAAAATAATTTCACCAAGCCATTTTAATTTTGTCCTTCTTTGGTTTTCATTCTTATTTTATATAACTTGCTGTTCAATGTTTCTGACTCAGTTTGATGAAAGCCGCACAGACCAGTTACTGTGGTTATGTAGCCGTATCTCACCTGTTCACACCCGCTCGCGTGTTCCTGCACAGCACAGCCGTGCTGCGTGGGGTCTCCTCCTGCTGTTGTCTCCTTGGGTGGAAACCACAGTTTGAAGTAGAGATTATGTTAAAGAATAAGGGAACTGTTTATACTTGTTTTCTTTTTTTTACTCCTACGTTTAGGTGATTGCACTATCATTTTTTACAATTCTTGTGTATTTCATGCTATTTCTAGGAGTTGGTGCTATAATTTATTTAATCTTGAATTTTGAGGATTAACCAGTAGTTACTTCCCAGCCTCCCTGCTTCTTTGAGTGACTGCTCAAGTCACTTCACTTTAAATCCCTTGCTTCGGTCCTGGTCCAGATCGTCCTTACTGCCTTGCTCGGACTTGGCTTTATTTTCAGAGGCCTCTTTTTCCATCCTGATCTTTGAGACCAAGACTGTGTATTATTAATGTTTGTTCACTTTTGGCCCCTGAACATGCTCGTTGTATGTACCCACTACCTGGAAAACTTGGCAAACGTGCGTTTGTTTCTGTTGCAGCAAAGGGAAGCATCGTGCTCAAGTATGAACCGGATTCTGCGTAAGTCAGTACACACCTTGTCGTTAGCTGCACATGCCTCCTAGCGGTGTAGTGGTCAGCTGTGTAGCGATCCCGTTGGTGAGGGAAGGGTTATGGGAGGGTGGGACCGTCATGACTCAGAAGCCTTTTATGATTGTTCCCCTGAAGATAGTATTGTGAGAACTTCAGAACTGAAATATTCTTGTAGGTCATCATGAGGGTACTTTTTTATAGAGCACTCAGGCCATATAAATGCATTTTTATTTATAGAAAATAAAATGTATAGTACTTACTTATTTTTTAAGCATTAGAAATTAAGTCAAATTTATGTCTAATGCACAGTAAACGTAACAGGTAGGCGAGGTTGAGTTCTTGCGCCTTCATCGTTGGTCCAGACGATGTGTGTTGGTCACCCGTATGCATCAGGTGTTCCAGGGGTGGGCGTCGGGTGTGCGGTGCTCATGTCACAAGCAGGATCTCCGTGGATCCTCATGGTGCCCTCGGAGCAGCAGGTCCTGGTGCCGGCAGCACTTGTCAGATGAGGACGGCAGTATGCAGAGTTGGGTGGCTTGCTCGAGTGCCTCAGCTCGAGTGGCAGGATCAGAATCTCACCCCTGACAGCTGCCTCTTTGTGAAATAAAGCACCATTTTGAAGAGGAGGAAATAAAACGAGGTGCAGGATTTGCTGAGTGGGATTTGGGGGGTCGTTAGGTAGAGCCACAGTGTAGGCTTCTTTGGGAAGTTAGCATCTGATCCCCGGTCTGAGGGATGAGAAGGAACTGCCCGGGGACGAACCCTGAGGCAGGAACGGCTGGAGGCCGTGTGGTGGGGCTTAGGGCTCAGCCTAGGAAGGAGGGAGAACGGACGGGTGAGACCTGCGCCCCTGCGTGGCCAGAGGGCTCTTGTGTCCCCGAGAGTGGACTGTAGAGAGTGGGCGGGCAGGGGAGGGCACAGGGCAGGTGAGTGCAGCAGACAGCCCAGCTGGGGGACGGCTGTGGTGGGGTCGTGCAGGTGGGCCGTGGGGATGTCCCAGGTGGGTTGTGTGGGGGCGGCGACAGGGAGGAGCACCGACATGGGCTTCTGGGTTTGAGTTGAGCAAATGTCATCTCCCAAAATGTGAAGAAAAGGAAAGAACTAACACAACAAGTTTGAAATGCTTGAATAGGCATGAAAGTAGACATCAGGGTAGGCAGCTGGACAGAAGTATTAGGAATCCGGAGGAAGGAAAGCCCCAGCCGTGAACATTTGGGCTTTAGGAGCATCTAGATCCAGTACTAGGCTGTGAGCTTGTGAGATGACGGGGAGAGACGGGGCGGTGGACGGGGAGGCGGCGGCGACCCGCCTGGGCTGTGCCGTCATCAGAAGAGGCAAAGGCGATGGACGCGGGAGGGGCCGGGGAGGCTGGAGCAAAACCACGCGTGGACGGGGGCGAGTTCTGGGACTAGGGGACGGTGTCCCACGCAGAGGTGGCGAAGGCGGGTGGCCTTGGCAGTGGGTGGGGTGGCAGCCGGTGGGAGGGGGCAGAGCAGTGCGGAGCTGGGGTGGCGGCTCGCGGTGCTGGCTGTGAACGCCGGCGCGGGGCCTTGCGGGGTGAGGGCGGTGGGTCCCGGGAAGGTTTCGGGTGGGAGGCGCCGTGTGCAGATGCGTGGTGCTTTTGCAGAGCAGTTTGGATAAGCGCCCAGATACGGTTTTTTGAACCACGCGGCCCATGTAGAAAACATTGGGCTATCTTAAGATATGGATTCACTTTTCCACCTGTGAACACCAGTTTTTACTAGTTGAAATACACAGGTGAAAAGACAGCTTTGGAAATAATTATTAGATATTTTTTTTAAAAGGGGGGCAGTTTAGGAATTTCTTGTATTTCCTCTCAGCATCCACGCTTTACGCTACGAGAATGGAAAGGTAATGAAGTGGGGCTTTTAGGAGCCTAAAAGCTAGAGCAGAGGTGGTGTGAGGGGAGTTAAATCACAGCACGCCAAGCACTTGCGCAGCGGCGGCCTGCGTGGTCCTCGCGGCTGCCGACCGCCGCCTCTGCTGAGGGAGGGCAGGGCAGCCGAGGGGCCGGAGGGCTGCTCGCCGGGAGCAAAACGGCACGTGCCCGGCAGGGCTCAGCCTGCGATGTGGGGTCGCTAGACACCGTGCTGGGAAAGCACTGAGTGCCACAGGGTGGTCCTGGGTCCCACACCTGCTTCTCCTGTCTGCTCACTGGCCTTGTTACTTTGGGCAAAGTCACCCAGGCTCTGAGGAGCCTCGGTTTGTTCCGTTACAGAAGCGAAAAGGCAGCTGTGAGGAGCATGGGGAGAAATGCCTCTCGTTCGTTGGGTGGGTAGCGTGGGTAGGACTTTGAACTTCAGTAGGAAGTAGGTAGAAATTCTAGCATTGGAAGTGTGTGTGAAATCTGTGTTCCATTGAGAACTCTCAGAAGGAAAGGCCAACCCAAGGGTGTTGATCTCATTCGGAACATGGAGAAAGACCCTAAGATCACGGATTAAATTGTCCTTCCAGGAGTTTTGGCGGTTTTGTGGGTATTTTTTTGTTTTTTTGAGAGGCTGCATATTAATGGCTCGTTAGATGCAGTTGTGAGAAGGTTCAACATTTACAGGAAGCCATTTTTATCTGTAGGAACCCAGATGCCCTTCAGTGTCCCATTGTGATGTGTGGCTGGCGGGGAAAGGCCTCCATCCGAACGTTCGTGCCCAAGAACGAACGGCTTCATTATCTCAGGATGATGGGGCTGGAGGTGTCGGAAGAGAAGACAGAAGGGGCTGTTCCGGCAGGCAAGAGCGCGTGCTGTGCCGATCTGGAGGACGAGGTGAGTGAGGAGCGCAGAGCAGGGGAGGCCGGCAGCCTGGACGCGGAAGCCGGCTGTGACCGCGACGCGGCAGCAGGATGTGACCTGGACACGCAGGCGGGCTGTGACTCCGAAACGGCAGCAGCCTGTGACCCAGCGGGGGCCGAGCCGGCCCGGTGAGCAGGCCCAGGCAGGGCCCCGCCTCGGTCATCGTCGTCTAAAACCAAATCCAGAACCGACTCCGACCATTGTTAGAGATGCAGACTGGTGGGCGGTGGGAGCGGTCCGAGTGATCAGCGCTGCTTCCCTGCGCTTCACGTGTTCTTTGGGCATCTTAGGAGCTGCTCGTTTCTCTTTGTTCTTTGGCCAAACTGGGTCTCGTGTGTCTGCTGCTCTGCTGCTGACCGTAGACTTTCACTGTTAAAGTCATACTTCTGTCAAGAAATAAAACTACCCTTGCAGAAATTTCAGGTCCGCTTTGTGAAGCCTGTATTAATTGGTCTTAAGGTCCAGTATTTTTTTAATTATTATTTATAGAAAGAATCTATAATTATGAATTGTTGGGAAACTGTACTGTAAGCTTTAATAATTGAGTTGCACATTAGCAATGTGACCCTAATATGCAGTGGGGTTAATATCTGAGGCCTCAGATGACTTCTGTGCCTTTTGTAATAAAGGATAAAATAAGACTCAGAGTAAGAGCTGTATGGTGAATTGTGATACTGAGTATGAGGGGATTTTATGTGCTTTTATTGAATGAAGTGCTTTGCAATTTTTATTTTTAAATGGGGCTTGGGATCCTTGGAGTATTTAAATAAAGTTAATGATAATGTGTATATTCGTATGACTCTTGTTTTTTGCTCTCATGAGGCAGAAAGAACAAAATTTTTTCTTTTGGGGCTAAATGGAAATGTTAGAATTGCAGCCCTCTCTTTTTATCCAGTGAAAGCAGTTTTACTTGAAGACTGCTGTCGAGAGAAGTTGGCTGTCTGGCGAGAAGCCTGCGCTGAGGCGCTTTCCTGTGGTCGGCCTCTTCTGCCTGGAGGGTGCGGGCTGGGGAGACTGAGGGAGGCTCCAGGCCTTGGGAGGGTTCCCTCAGGCAAGGGCTGGCGGACCTGTGAGGCTGATGGGCAGGAGCTGCCTGGCCACCTCGGTCCGGCACACTCACTGACGGGTTCTGGGGCCGGTGACAACTTACCAAGACGATTTCAAAACTTCAACACCCTGCAGCAGGGCGGTGGGTGGGCCTCAGGCCTGCGCCTGGCCTCAGCGGTCGCCAGCACAGTCTTAGGTTGTCGGGCTGTGCAGCCCCAGACCGCACATTGCGTTGGGTTGATTCGTCTCCTGAGTGTGTTTTGAAAAACTTTCTAACTCACTGGCTTGTGGAGCTCCTGTTAGCCCTTTGCCTGAGTTCTCCAGTTAACATTTTCCACATTTGCATGAGCATCTCTGTGTGTACGTGACTCAGTCTTTTCTGAACCATTCAACAGTCAGCTGCAGACATGGTCCAGTGCCCCTTACTACTGCAGCGTGTCTTTCCTAAGGAGAAGGGCCCCGTTAACTATGCCCAGCACGAGCATAAGCAGGCACGTTTGATACGAGTCACCAGCTAACCAGCGAGCTCGCCAAAAGTGCCGCGGCCCAGCAGTGTCGTCGCGCTTGTCGGTGCTGTCTTGTCTCGAGTCCGCTCCCACCCGGAATAGTTCCTGGTCCCACTGCTGTGATCTAGACAGCTTGGGGGGTACTGATAAATTGCTCTGTAGAATGTTCTTCAGTTTTGTTTTTTGATCGAATGTGTCCCCATGATGGATGCATTTTTGGCAAGAGTAGCACAGTTCTTTTCGTGGCAGCCTATCAGGAGGCTCATGATGTCGGTTTTTCTCCTTGTGTTGATGTTAAGTTTCTTTCAGGGTGGTGTCTGCCTGCTGTGTTTTTCCACATGGAGAGTTAGTATTTTGCAGCAAGATTTTGCAAGACTGTATTCCTGTTCCTCGTCAAACTTTTAACCGTCAACTTTAGCAGCTCTTGATAATTTTTGTCTTAACCAATTTTTACCATGATGGCTGCAAAGTGATGATTTGCTACTTTGTTATCCCTTCTCCATTATTGCTTTCCATTCTACATTAAGCACTCTTTCCCCTAGTTATTCCTCTATTCATTTCTTTGTATCAGTATGGATTCAAGGACTCTATTCCCTCAGTTCCAACGTGTTAACTGTCGTTTATTTTGATGCTCAGATTGTCCCTGAATGGCCAGTGGGAGCTGCTTCTATTGCGTCCAGTGTCCTGCATGCCCCTGTCATCCTTTCTGGCACAACGAGAGAGATCCCTGGCTCCTTTTAATGACGCTTGGTAGTTAGACAACAAGATCTGGTAGTGGGTGTGTTCACTGCTGCTGAGGTATCATTTCTTACCCTCAGCAGACATAGCTAGGAAATAAATATCTGTGTGTATACATACACGCATGCACACACACACATATGTATGTGTAGTTGTCCCTTGGTATCCATGGGGAATTGGTTCCAGGACCCCCTATGAATACCAAAATCCACAGATACTCAAGTCCCTGGTATAAAATGATACGGTATTTGCATGTAATGTATGCACATCCTCTTGTATACTTTAGATCATCCCTAGATTACTTAAAATGCCTAACACAATGCAAGTGCTAGGTAAACAGTAGTCACAGTGTATTGTTTAGGGAATAACGACAAGGAAAAAAGTCTGCATGTCCAGTACAGATGCAACCACCTGTGTTTAGATAGATGTATGTTTTTGATCTACGACTGATGAATCCATGAGAGCAGGACCCATGCATACAGAGGGCCGACTGTGCATACGCCTGTTGCTAGATGGTCGACCTGCGTTGTTAAAAGCCATGTCACACCAGTGCCTCCAATTTCACACATGTATTTCCTCACCGTATTTATGACATTGTTCGACCCTTGCATATACTAATTACCCATTTTTTGCTGGGGCTGAAACCTCAGTCCGTGGCCCTCCAAAAAGTCGCTGGCTATGCCAGGGCCAAAACTTCACCACCCTTCCTCCAACCCCTGTCCAGCGACTCTCACTGGCCCAGTCCCTGGACAGGAGGCGCTGGGCAGGGATGGGGGGGCCTGGGAGCCACACAGGTGCAGAGGCGTTTGGTCCCTGCATCCCCCCCCTCAGCTCCCAGAATGTTTAGGTTCCTGCAAGCGGCCTCTCTGGTGAACCTGTCCAGCTCCAGAAAAACCCTAAAGATAGTGGCTTCAGGGTTCCCAAGAATGGCCCACTCCTATCACCCTGTAGCGACACTCAAAGATGGCAAGTGGCTCCAAGGCTCATGGCTGCCAGAGTGCCTGTGAGCCCCTCGCTTAATCTAGAGTAAACAACCCAGGGTCACCAGACATCTGAGAACGGCCTCCAACTTTGAATATAGGGATCGAAGCAAACAGAGAAGCAACTGGCAAGAAGTACAGACCAACTACATAGGGAGAAAAAAACTTGCTTAGAATCCTGTTTGTTGATAAATAAAGGGGACAGTGACGACGGTGTGTGGCTAAGCCTGATGGGATTGTTTAGAAACCAAGGAAAGGACCTGTTCCTATCACGAATGGTTACACTGAAGTGTTTTCTTCTTTTTTCTTTTTTTGGAGACAAGGTCTCATCTGTTGCCCAGGCTAGAGTGCAGTGGCGTCATCGTAATTCACTGCAGCCTCAAATTCCTGGGCTCAAGAGATCCTCCTGCCTCAGCCTCCCAAAGTGTTAGGATTACAGGTGTGAGCCACCGTGCTGGCCGCTTTCTCAAATTTTAATCAACACTTCGGCAGGGATCTGATCCCCTAAGAGTGCATTGCAGAAGGAAAGACATTGGCTGAAGAAGGATTTCTCAGCCCTACCTAGACAGGCTTGTCTGTGACCAGGGCCTCTCTGAAGTCACCCCATGGATCTGGAATAGCGGCTGCCTCATTGCGGGTGGGGTATAAACGGGAGACAAGCTTTTCACTTAAAACGCTTTGTTTCCTTTGAACTTTGAAATACTTATTGAGAAGATGAATAAAATAAATTTCCTGAAAAAGAATGACAAACATAACATTGACCCAGCAAGTTAACTTCACACGCCTGCAGATGTGTGGGTGTGTCTGCAGGGTCATTTGACGCGACGTGAGTTACAGCAGCAGAAGAGCAGGCAGCCCCCCGGTGTCCATGACCAGGGCACTGGGACATCAATGGTGCAGCGCCACCGACTGGAACGCTGCAGCCACCGAGGGGGTTGAAGCAGTTTTCTGAGTCCTGGAGTCTGATGACCCCTGAGGAAGAGGAAGGCAGGTGCAGGGGAGTGTCCACGCTGCTGCCATTTGTGTAAAGGCAGAAATGCACAGGCTTCTAGACAGACAAACACACTTTTGAAGTCACATAAAATGAAGGACACAGAAGTTGACAGTATTGTTTGCCTCTGGGGAGGGGATCTACTGTGGCCCCAGACCAAGGTTAAGAGATTTTAAATACAGATGCTCCTCGACTTAACGACAGGTGATGTCCTGAGCTGAAAATGGATTTAATACAGCTAACCTACCGAACGTCATAGCTAGCCTGTCCTAGCTCAAACATGCTCAGAACACTCCGTCAGCCTACAGTTGGGAAGATACCTGGCGACGCAGTCCGCCATAGCCTTGTGGTCACATGGATGACCAGGGGCTGCAGCTCGCGGCTGCTGCCAGCGTCACGGGAGAGTATCTACGGCGGATCACTAGCCAGGAAAAGATCAAGATTCGAAGTCGGTTTCTACTGAATGCACACACTTGGGCACCGTCACAAAATTGAAAAATCGTAAGTCAAACCGTCATAAGTTGGGGACCATCTGTATTGAACCATGGGAATCATAGACCTATTTAATACATAAGTGAATGATGAATAAGTGATGTAAGAGGTGTCTGTGTAGATGTGAGTCCGGAGGGCAAAATTCTTAATGGACATCCACGGCCTCTCTCTCTATATTTATATATTTCACATTAATAAAGCGTTTATATGTGTGTTTCACATTAGTAAATGGAGCTCCATTCTCAGAGCACTTCTCAGGAAACGGGACACCGGGCTGTGTGTGCCGCTCACTTTGGTGAACACTGAGCAGCCCAGCAAGGCCAGCCAGAGCCTCGACTCCTGTTCTGCCCCGGTGACCTTCTGTGTGCCTCTGGGATGGCCCGAGACCCCCACCTCCAGGACTCGTGCCCTTTTGTGTTTCCCTCTAGGTGTGTAGGCTGCACCTAGCGACTTGCTTCTAATGCACAGAATGACAACTGTGATGGGTGTCACTTCTAAATGAGGTGAGAGAAGACTGTGACTTCTGTCTTGCTGGTGGCACTCTCTCTTGTGCAGTGCTAGGATCCCCAAGACCACCTCTAGGTTTGGTGGTTTACTAGGGGGACTCCAGGACTCAGCGTATGGTCATACTCACTGCTGTGATCTGTTACAGGGAGAGGCTTGTAGACGCAGCAGAGGGAAAAGGCACACGGGTGACACCCAGAGGAAACCAGGTGCGAGCTTCCAAGAGTCCTTTCCCAGGGGAGGCACACAGGACACAGTTCATCCGGTGACTCGTGACAGCACATGCAAAGTGTCACCTACTACGTCAGCTCATCAGAGACTCAGTGCCCAGGGCTCCTGCTGGGGTCACGGGGCACCTCTGTCTGGCACATCCAACGTTCCAGGCTCCCACAGGGAAGCAGGTGTTCAGCACGTGGTTTGCATAAACACCTTTGGCACAGTGAACCGCTCTCATCGGTTGGGGTGGTGGCAACACTCCCGAGAGCCAAGCGTCCAGACGCCAGCGAAGGGAACCTTGCATGCAGGCCTGCTGAGTACACGCTCCTGCACACCTGCCTTCCCGTGAGGGAACTTGCAGAAGCAAGGAAGTGAGGCCCTGAGGCCGGCAACTCACTCGGCACTGCCTCCTGCCAACAACCCTGTGAGTGAGCTTGGAAGTGGATCCTTCCCTAGCTGAGCTTGAGACGACGACCCCGTTGAGAGACCTTGAAGCAGAAGACCCAGCTAAGCCAGGCCAGCATTCCTGACCTTCAGAAACCCAGATACTAGATACTGTTTCAAGCTACTAAATTGTAGGGTAACTTGTTACAAAGCCATAGACAACTGACACGGTTGTTTACTTCCTGTGTGACCCTGGGCAAGTTTCTTAACATCTCTGGGCCTTCCTTTCCTCATCTGCAGAATGGGCACAGCGGTGGTACCCTCCTGATAGGGTGTGCTGAGGACTGCATCAGCGAATATATCACCACACTGAGAACAGCACCTCGTAGCCAGGGTTTTGAGGTGGAGGCTGACTAGGGTAGTGGGTGCTAAGTGCTAGTGCTAGTAGTCCGTCATCGAATCAAAGCCAAGAGAATCAAGCAGCATCAATCACATGGTTCAATATTCTTGCTCTGCTTCCTTGGTGTCAGTTTGGGAAGGAGAAGATTCGTGCACCTCTGCTGAGCCGGCAGCAGCACAGGGGCCAGGAGCCAGTCGTGGCAGCAAACATAGAATTGTGTCACGGACCTCTCTTTAATTTCAAAGACTGTTTTTTTTTTGTTTGTTTGCTTTTTTGAGACAGAGTCTCACTCTGTTGCCTGGGCTAGAGTGCCATGGTGTTAGCCTAGCTCACAGCAACCTCAAACTGCTGGCCTCATGCGATCCTGCTGCCTCAGCCTCCCGAGTAGCTGGGACTATAGGCATGCGCCACCATGCCCGGCAAATTTTTTCTATATATTTTTAGTTGGCCAATTAATTTGTTTCTATTTTTAGTAGAGACGGGGGTCTCACTCTTGCTCAAGCTGGTTTCAAACTCCTGACCTTGAGGGATCCTCCCGTCTCGGCCTCCCAGAGTGCTAGGATTACAGGCGTGAGCCACCTTGCCCGGCCTCAAACACTAATTTTTACCACCTGCCTCTCCCCTCCTCAAAAGTCAAACTTCAGTGTTGAAGATTATTCTAAACTGGTGAAAGGAAAACTGATAAAAACTGGAAAATATTGGCCCTGCATTAAAACTGTCCAAGTGCCTGGGAATTGACACACATCTGTGTTCTAATGAGGTTCTTTATAAGATTGTTGCTGGCTTTAGGGGAACGACTTTGCTTTTCACAATAAAAACAAACATCTGTAGTTTGTTTATCCAGGTGGATTTTGGTTACAACAAATATCATTTCCCAAAATCAAGATTTCTAAAAATCTCTACCAATTTTAAAGAATGACAACTATCATACAAACAACATAAAGGGTCTGGACAGTGTACTAGGAGGACACAGCCAGAGCAGCACACAGAGATGCGTCTTCGTGACGGATCACCTTTCACGGTTAGCACCGCACATTTGCACATTTGCGTATTGTGGTGCGTGTTACACCCCGTCAGACGGACCAGTCTCTGGCAGCCGGATTCCCCAGGAGCAGACTCTGCGCTGGAGATGCGCACGCAGGACGTGGAGGACGCGAGAGGGACGCGGGGAGATGTGGGCCGTGTCGCAGGCATGGCAGAGCCCCACGGGGCCCACGGAGGCTCTGGAGCGGGACGGCGTGGCAGAGCTGGGCTGAGGGACCAGGCCTCCACACGCCTCCACACTTCACCCAGTCATTAGCCGCTAGAGGTGGGCTGCCTGGGGAAGGAGCGTGGCCTCGGGCAAGGAGACTTCCTCCAGCCAGGGCAGCCGCCCCAGAGCGCTGCAGCTGACAGCCAGCAGCCGCCTGACTCCCGGTGGCTGCTGGGGACAGGACAGCGTCAGACCCGGACGCCTCGGCGTCTGCGCCACCTCCTTCTCAATGTCTGTTCACCTGGCAGAATGATGACTAGAAAGACGGAAGTAGGAAGTGCAGCCTCCAAGGCACCAGAGGAAAAACAGTTACACAATTGCGTCAATCTAAGGAGAGAAAACAGGTAAAAAGGGGAAAAAAAGGATAGAAAAAGCTAGAAAACATAGTAAACAGAAAATGTAAACCAGCTTCAAAAAATGGAAACAAGACTGATATAGGCAGATGCTAACATAAGATGCAGGTGTGGACGTTTCATTTTAATTGTGTTTTGAATAAACACTCCAGGAGTTCAATATTTGAAAGATTCCAATCAGTGAAACGCCTCACTCCCACCCTTGGCCCCAGACACCACCGTGCACGGCGACAGCTGCGGGAACAATTTCCTGTCTCTGCCTCCGGAGATGCTCCACGCAGACACAGGACCGAGGAGATATGAGCCTCCTGTTGTACAAATATTGACATCCATACAGATCGTTCTGTTCCTAGAATTTGTCTTTGTTTAATGACAGGTCTCAGAGATCATTTCCTGCCGGTGACAGGGGAGCGTCGTTCTTTCTGGACCGGCAGAGGACCGCCCGTTTAACCAGACCCGGCGGGGAGACGTCCGGGCTGCCTCCAGCCCTTTGTCACCGCCCCAGAAGCCCCAGGAACGGTGCTGTGCCTTCCATTCCAAACATTCACACGTGTGGGCCAGAATAAATTCTATACGTAAGATTAGCTGGTCAAGGAGTATATGCATTTTAAATTATGATCGGTATTAGGTGTGTTAATATTAATATCACATAAAACACAATTCATGGCAAGACATAGTAAATGGGAAAAATAGAGAAACCCTACGTATTTTGTATTTATAAAAGGAATAACCCACCAAGAACACGTAGCAGCCTTTAACCTTAAAGTGTCTTACAACAAAATGCTAAAAAAAAGAAAAAATTATTACCAATATACGAAGAAATGGACAAATCTATGATTAGATTAAGAAATTTTAATAATAGCATCTAACAGAAATTGACAAGTAGAATACAATACAGGGACCTGGGCATCAGGGAACAAGCTTGAGTAAACACACAGCAGGGAAATGGAATATACACTCAGTGGGGGTGATCACTAATTCAAAAGTTCACTCTTCTGAAAAGACCAATAAAATAGACAAATCATCAGTAACTGCTCAAGGGAAAAAGGCAGAGAAGGTCTTTACCCACTGAAGAGGCTTTTAGGCTTGCAAGAATACGCTAAACCTACTTTCACACAAACGGATTTGAAGGTGCAGGAGACATAAAAATACCCAGGTAAGCACAAGGCACCAGCACTGTTCCAAGAAGAGACAAACCTGAGTAGGAGTCATAACCACAGGGAGAAAGGAGCAGGTGGGTGGAGACCTGGCCTCTTCCGCATCCCTCGCCCCAAGAGGGAAACGGTAGGCCCAGGCAGGTTTCCAGTCAAGTTTCACCAGGCTTTCAAGAAACATCTTTTCCTATGCTAAACTCATTTTATAAAAAGGTTGGAAAGTTTCCCCAGTCACTGCACAAGGCTCATGTACCCAGGAGACTCCGATTGGATGCAGAGACGAGGAAACCCTGACGTGATTCCCATCACTGCTGCACACAGGGAAGCAGACTGAGCACTCGGCAAACGTTGAACCCATCCTGATGGATGCATCAAATGTAAGGAATTGCATTCCTTATGTAACTATAGTAATACGTTCATAAATGTATGAATAATGTATATTTACATTATAAAATAAATTATATATGAAGTTATATATTTAATATAATGACATAAGGAATTATAATATGAGGAATACCACGAAGTTAAAGAAGAAAGACTAAAACATAATTATTGATTTAATAAAATGCAAGACTCATCCCTTATTTAAAAATAATAAGCTAAGAACAGAAGGAAAGTTATTTAACTTGATAAAGCATATGTACCAGAAACCCTGTATCAAGCATCATAGGGCGTTTAAGAACAACAAAGTTAACTCACGGCAAAAGATGTCACGTGGTCGAAATGAAGGCGCCATGGCTCTAGCGCCCGCCGTGGAACAGATCACGCATTTCCACCTGAGCTCGGGGGAAGGAGGCAGCTTGCGGCCGAGGACACGTGTCTTCAAACTCTAGGTGGGAACTGAGACTGCTGGGGGCTGCAGCCCGTGCCACGCCTGCTCACCAAGTCTGTGATCGGCCAAATCGTCTGCTCTGTCCACCTGCTTTCTGTGCTTTTTGGAGGGACATTGGATGCACGTGGTGAATTTGTGTCCTGTGTGCCTGTGATGCCATCTGGGCCTCGCCAGCTTGCCTGAGGAGCTGGCATCCCAGTCGCCTGGGCCTGGCCTGCAGCAGGCTTGCCTGGACAACCTCAGGCCTCGCTCAGGGCTCATCTGTGGCCCCCACACAGCCCCAGCTGGAGGTGTCGTCCCACTAAAGCAGAGGTGGCCCTGCCCAAGGAGACTGCGGACTGGTGACAGTCCGGAAGAGCAAAACATGCTTGGAGGCCACTGAAGAGGCGTCAGAACCTGCAGACCCCAGAGCCGAGGTCACACTCCCACTGGCCGCCCACTGGGGCGCCCCTCCTGCTTCATCAGTACCCACAAACCTCACGGCGGTGATCGCCACCAGCTCTTGTACAAGCTGCCTACTTGCACCAGTGTGCACCAGGGACCTCCATTTGAGTTTTGCTGAAATTTGTGTTTCTACTAAGGATGAAGAGATGCTGACACTCCAAAAGCTTCCAAGACACATGCGGGCTTCTAAGAGGATTATTTCTTTGGAAGTAAGTGGGGTTGGTTTTGAGAAGTGCCTGCAAACATTTGGAACGCTCCCCTCAGCCACCCCACCCCTGCATTGTAATTGTGGTGACACAGAGGTGACTTGGAGGGGGTGTGGCTTTGAGGCCTTCCTTCCTCCAGCCCTTCCCTCCCTCTGCACCTTCGGAACGTTGCCGTACGGAGCACAGACAGCAGGGAACTCACAGACAAGCCCTCCGGACAGCAGCAAAAGCTCTCTTACCCAGGTGACAAGGACAAATGAGGGCACAGACAGCACAGGCATTTTGCTGTAAAGCATTTCTAGAAACTGCTTTGGAAAGCAGGCAGCACTTTCCCAGAGGAACGGTGGGAATGATAGATGGTTGGAATGACTGGGGATGGCTGGTCGTACGAAGGACGTGGCCGCAAATAAATCACGGCTAAAACCAAAGAGACGTCATGGAAAGGAAAATATAACAACCGTAAACTTCTGTGATCGCAGGAGACAATGCCATTATCCACAAAGACATAGGATTTCAGGGCCCAGTTAGCCAGCCCTGCTCGTTGTCCTGAGTCACGGAGCTGGGCTGCAGGCAGGAGGCTGCGGGCGGGTCTTCTCCTCCCAAGACAGTGAGCTTTCCACGCAGGGCCTGGCTTTCAAGTGACGGGTCGGGCGCAAAAGGCCAGTGGGGCCTGCGTGCCCTGTCCCTGCATCCCACACACGCCCACGGCAACACCGCTCCTGGGGATCACGAATCCCAACTTGTCTGAAATCCGTGCCCTTGCTAAAGTAGAGAGCATGAGACTGACAGAAGGGACTCTTTGTGGCGATGAGACACCAAATTACAAATAAAACCTCAGGCCGTGCCAGGCAAGGGTTAAGTCACACACCCCTGTGCTTAACGAGTAAACTATGTTCTGAGTGCCACAGGGTTTTTCCCTCTTGCCCCAGCAGCTAAACCAGCACTGGCCTCGAGATAAGCACTATTGAAGCAACTGGAACCCACCCACCGCCAGACACTGACTACTGACCCCTCACTCCACAAGCCATAACTGCGGCTTTGAGGGGCCAAGAGCCTGAGTTCAGTAACTCTCTCCTGATAAGAGAGACCTCCGACCGTGGACTAGTTCTGGCCAGCTGACAGAGGCTGGGCCCCGAGGGCCTTGGTGTCCCTGCTTCACCTTTTGGTGTGCAGGACCTAATTTTAAAGCATTTAAATGTTCAGCCTTCACCCCAAAGTGAACATGGGATGCATGTGACATGCATGTTTGCTCAGTATGCTGTACATGTCTCCCCTTCGTGAACACTCATGGCTCCTCCTGTAACCTGTTGAACATGTGTGCTTGGCCAACCTGGTCAGCGCAAATTGCGGCCTCGTCTTTTTCCTTTGAAGTGCCTTTGAAGGGCTCTGCCAGAGGCTCTGCCTCCCAGCCTGCGGGATGGCCACCGTGCAGCCTGCTACTCTTTATAAGAAGCAGTCTCCTCTCCAAATTTATGAACCTCGGGATTTTTTTGTTGACTCTTATCATTTTAATTGATCACTTTGCTTGCATTTGGGTGTGGAAGCGTTTTGAGGCGGAAGGACTTGGAGAATTATTTGGATAACCCCAATCTCTCCAAATTCAACCGGATTAAAGAAGAACTGATGGCTTGATACATGTTGCATAGGTGGTAGTCTGTGCCCCAGTGTTTCCAATAAAAGATGTTTTGTGGGCTGATAACTAGTCCTGCATCTGCCACCGCCTGGCAGAGTCATGTGGGTTCCCTTTCACCGTCACCCTTTCTCAACTACACATGGCGGTTGGGCAGGGAACTAGAAGAGCCGCACACTCAGAGAGGCCCTGTGTGTGGCCGAGGGTCCCCTGTGTGTCCTGCTGTCTGAGGGCAACTTGAACAGCAGTGCCCTGCGTCTCTCGGGGTGTCAGTCAGCATCACCAGTGTGGGCAGCCCAGATGATGAGGAGAATGACGCACACTCAACTCAGGGGTTAATTCTTCTTTTTTATTTTTTCGGATTTTTTTTTTTTTTTGAGACAAGGTCCTGCTCCATTGCCCAAGCTAGAGTGCAGTGGCATCATAATAGCTCACTGCAATCTCAAACTCCTGGGCTCAAGCAATTGGGAGGTTAATTCTATAGTGTTTGTGACTGTCATTTGTATGTATCACCTTGGCTAAGCTATCATATCCAGTGATTTGATCGATCGCGAGTCCAGGTGTTGCTGTGCAGGTATTCTGTAGTTGTGATTAACCTCTACAATCAAGTGACTTTAAGTCGGGACGGTTACCCTCCATAGTGCAGGTGGGCCTTGTCTAATCAGTTGAAGACCTTAAGAGCAAAACTGAGGTTTCCTTGAGAAAGAAGAAATTCTCCCTCAAGACCACGGCATCAGCTCCTGCCCCAGAGTTTCCAGCCTGCCTTCCGGATGGCCTGACCATGGATTTGGAACTTGCCAGCCTTGATAATTGAGTATGTTCATTCCTTTAAATAAAGCTCTCGGTCTCTTGCTCTGTCTCTCTGCCTGTCTGTTTCTCTGTGTGTTTATATCCTACAGGCTCTGTCTTCTCTTCCTCCGCTAGAACCCTGGGCAATAGGGTGCTCCTGAACTGGTGAGTGTTCAATTTTCATTTGTAATTCAAGGTACATCCTCTTTCTTTCTTTCTCTCTTTCTTCCCTCCCTCCCCCCCGCCCTCCCTCCCTTCCTTCTTTCCTTCCTTCCTTCCTTCCCAAAATCTCACTCTATCACCCTGGGCTAGAGTGCAGTGGCATCATCGTAGCTCACTGTGGCCTCAAACTCCTGGGCTAAAGTGATCCTCCTGCCTCAGCCCCTGGTCTCAAGCAATCCCCTTGCCTCGGCCTCCCAGAGTGCTGGGGTTACAGGCGTGAGCCACCGCGCCCGGCCCCTATTTATTTCTGATAAGTTTTTCCACTCTAGGTAGCGCTTGGAATCACTTAGGAGGAAAGAGGTACAGAAACGGGAAAGGTGTTTTCCTTTTCTTGTTGAGGCAACTCAGAAAAAATTTGCTCGAGGTAGAAGTGACTGGAGAGAAAAAGAAACATTTCAGGGAATGCCCCAGCCTTTGAAGGATGCCAGGGGTTGAAGAGATGGAGTGACGGTGAAGCTTTGAGAAGAGCTATAGTTTTAATGTCCGGTGGCTAAGATCTGTGACAAACCCGGGCTTTCTTGGAAGGCTGTGGGGCTCTAACAGTTTTGAGGGACAACACAAGTTTGCTTCTAGGGATTTTGTAATAGACTCTCCCTCACAGCTGGGTCTTGGAGCTCCCCTGTCCACCTGCTGTGCTGTGCAGGGAGGTTCCAGGTGGGGCCTGAGCCCAGGTCTCCTGAGTCCTGGACGTGCTTTCTCCATGTTCCTTGTCACTCCAGACAACCATCTCGCTTCCCCCCACCATGGGTCCTCACTGGAGATGCTCCTGGGGGCCACATCTGTCCCCTTTCACCTTAGGTTACCCGAGAGGAACTTCTGCAATGACCACTCCCCAGAACAGCTCTGACTCCTCTGGATGTGATCAACATGGCACGTCACCCAGATGTGCAGACACCCCTCATCAGCCCACTGCTGACGCTGGTGAAAGCCAAAGTGCACGGCCACCTCCTGCTAGAGTGCCAGCTCCAAGGCGTCCACTCCAACAGGCCTTTTCTTTTCTTAAAAAAAAACAAAACACTGTTGGTATTTGAGGGCAAGACAAATATTAGTCTATAGATGAATCATAATGTCAGACCTTTGCTGAAGGTGGTGGTTGTTTTTAAACATGGCTTGATCTGCAGTGTTTATGAAACTCGGTAAACACAAGCATGCCGTCACGGGACCCGAGGATGATTTAAAAAATTCAAACCTGATGCTCAGACAATAGTGAGCATCAGCACACAGTGAGCGCAGGTCAGTGAGCCATTGAAGAATCATTTAGCTCAGCGATGAGGGGAGCAGCAGGCTGGTGAAGCTGCTTTAACGGGCACTTGAGGAACAGATTTATACAGCAGGTTGGACAAGCGATGCTGGACCACCTCTGCCATGGAGGTGTGAAATTGGGCCATCACCTGCAGGGCAGTAATGACATGGTCTCTGGGCTCATCTTCTCTACTGGACAAATGTCATTTGCAGTTTATTAAGTTAATAGCTGGCATCACAGAATGTGGGCTCTGATCAAATCAAAGCATTCCCTGAGCACAAAAGGCCACCTTTGGCAGGTGTGTTGAGCGATGCTCCGACATGTCCAAGCTCGGAGTCACTCCTCTCGGCAGGTCCTCCCTGTGTCACGTCTTCTCAGCACGCGGCCCTTGCTGCATCGGGACGGGAGGGGACAGTGTTGCTGTCTGTGATTCACTCAGTCTGCCGTGCAAGGGCAGAACCCAGCAGACGATGTGGCAAGAGATGGGGCCAGCCCCGCTCTGAGACCTCGGTTTCCACAAGTGAAACTTGGGACAATGTGGCCACACGATATCATTATGAGCATCTGATTCACGATTCTTGTGTGATGACGTGAGTCTTAAGCACATCTTTGCAATTGTGATTTGGGCTGTGATAAACATTTGACTGCAGGTGTCTTTTTGATTAAATGACTTCATTTCCTTTGGGTAGATCCCCAGCAGTGGGATTGCTGGATCAAATGGTAGGTCTACATTTATTTCTTTGAGGAAGCTCCACACTGGTTTCCATAGAGGCTGCACTAATTTGCAGTCTCATCAACAGTGTATAAGCGCTCCTTTCTCTCTGCATCCACGCCAGCATCTCTTGTGTTTTTGACTTTTTAATAATGGCTACTATGATGGGGTAAGGTAGTATCTCATTGTAGTTCTAATTTGCATTTCCTTAATGATTAGTGATGTTGAGCATTTTTTCACATGTTTGTTGCCTATTTGTCTGTGTTCTTTTGAAAAACTTCTGTTTAAGTCATTTTCTCACTTTTTGTTTTTGTTTTCTTTCCCTGCTGATTTGTTTGAGTTCTTTGTGGATTCTGGATATCAGTCCTTTGTTGGATGTA